>CAJNOQ010001449.1:0-31468 GCA_905250885.1 Didymodactylos carnosus
AAGTTTTCCTAAAATCCTTTGGGGGACCAAAGGCGCCAAAAACCTTCCAAAAAAATTTTGAAAAACTAAGTGGTACAAAATGTTTCAAATAATCCCCTGACATGTTTCTGATAGAAAAAATGCAATTCCATTGGGTGCGGGAAACCTACCCTATCCGCCCTCCTCCTTTGAAAATATAGACAATGCAAAACTTTCCGCAGTGTGTAGACCTCTTGTTGAATACATAAAAAACACACAACGTTTCTAATTCCAGCTGTACTACTTGTCACTCACATACATCCCACCATTTCCACTCATATATTACACATTTTTCTCCTGCTCTTCTTTCTCTCTTTGTTTTTTTCTCTGCTACCTCTCTTTTGTTTTTTTGTAGTACACACATATGCAGCATCACCAAAACAGTGAAAATTTGGGGACTCTTTTTTGTTCTGTACTTTTTCCTCAGCCACAACAAGTTTAGCTTAAACCAACAAGCATATCATAATAGAGCGAGAATGAGAAAGAAGAATTTTTGAATTTATTTTGTTTGACTGTTGGTTTAAACTATATTTATTTAAAGAAAATTATCATTATCGTCAAATATTCGCTGTCGAACGTGTGTCAGCAAGAAAGAACAGTGTGTGATGTAGAGCTCGACGAGATAATAATATATCATAATACAGTGAGACTGAGAAAGAAGAATTTTTTGAATTTATTTTGTTTGGCTGTTTCGTCTGAAAACATTAAAAGACACATTCACGTATAAATTCCCTTTTGGTGTGATTTCGAAACAGTCCTAATTTTCGCTGTTTTTTCCCACTCGAGCTCACGCGCAGTAAGTAAGCTTAAGTTAAACTAGTGCCGGAAAGTAATCAATTTCGTGTGCACCATGACTTCTTTATTGTGACAGAACAGTGGCACAAGCAAATCCTGTTCGTACTGATCGTGCTCGCTATTTCGATGTTAACAAAGAACCCGTTAACGTACTTCTGCCCCCACTACCATCACCTTTTGTTTCACAAACGACTCAAATGCTCTCTATTCGAGAAGCTGTTAAAACTTGTGAACATATAGTCAATGACTTACCGCAAAAAGTAAAGTACTCACTGGAAAAATGTAAACATCCGAAAGAAGGTTTAACTCAAGATGAATCAGCCACACTCTATCTTTACTCGCTTCAATGGCCGTCTGGAGAACATTCTCTGTATACAATGTTCAATCGCGCTCTACGTGGCGAAGATCGATCGAAACTCGTTCCGTTTAATAATTACTACAATCTTTCATGTCTGCTTTGAAGAAACTACCGCCTATTCAAGATCGCGTCTGGCGTGGTGTCAATGGTGACATCAGTAAACAATACCTCAAAGCAACAATTCATGTCTGGTGGGGATCGAGCAGCTGCTCAGATGAAGTCATGGTCACTGATACATTTCTTGATCAGACAACACCTCGAACACTATTCAATATCAAATGCTTTGACGGGAAAAGCATCCAATACCACTCCTATTTTCCTAATGAAAGTGAAATGATATTAGCATCTGGAACTTATATCAAAGTTAAATCACAATCGCATCCAGCGGAAAATTTTTACATCGTTCAATGTGACCAAATCGAACCGGTATCTGAAGAAGAAATTCTTAAATCGTGGGCTACTGCTGGAGTAACTACAGCGGCAGCTTCCGGCACATTACCGACAATGAAAGCAGTTTTATATTTGATTTGGCTGAATCAGAATGTAAACAAATCACAAGATAATCTAAAAATACAAGAAAAATTACGCACTATGTTTGAAGATGATTTTCAAACATTTGAGAAGCTGGATGAATGTGAGACTTCTATCAGACAGAAGACAAATGATTCGATTCTTCTTATTGTTGGAGGACAGATTGGCCGACAAGTTATTCCTAAAATTCATGCTTTAACACAGTTGACCACGGTATTTGTTTACTGCATGAACAAAGAAGAAAATGAAAAATGGTCAAAGAATTATCCGAAGATGTGCTTTGATAAAAATAGCTTATACCAGGTCGTTTCAGTCTTACGTTATTCTAGGTCAAAGCAGTTGTCATGCGAGCAAACGAGCTGAATAAAGAAGTTGGAAAAGAAAAACATCAGACTGTGGCTGCGGTAGAAGGAGAACTGGCACAAGCGACTATGTACGCACTCTCTTCCTCGTTAGAGTTATTCATTCAGTAAAAACTTTTCGGAATATTTTAGATCTGACGAGCAGCTTCCGCTTCTAACAAGGCACTTAAGTGGTTATGAAAAACGACCGCTAGTTTCACTTGAAGAAGCAATTGAACCACTTAATGAGATCGTTCCTGACATTCGACGCAACACTTGGATTACTAAAGTGAGAACAGAGAAAGATGGAACACGGAAAGACGGTCTCACTAGAGATGAATCAGCTGCAATTGCGCTTTATACGATGGAAGGGAAATCAGTCGGATGTAGTCTGGAGACAATTCTCAATCAAAGTCTGCGTAGTGAAGAACGAACTCATATAAAACCCTTCTTTTCATATTTAAAATTGTTTATGACTGCATTACAGAAGCTACCATCGTTTGAAGGCATAGTTTGGCGAGGTATGGAATCGGATCTGAGTCAAGAGTATAAGAAAGGACAACGTGGTGTTTGGTGGCATGTATCCTCAACAACACCAGATGCTGAAGTTTTAAAAAATCTAGCGACAAACAGGAATACGGACATGTTTCTCAATTGAATGTAAAAATGGGAAACAAATCAGAAATCATTCTTCCTATCCAACTGAAGACGAAGTACTGTTGATGCCAGGTTTTTACTTTCAAGTTGTGAGTATATTTCAGCCGTCATCTGATATAACTGTGATATATTTGAAAGAAATAGAGATGCACTAGCAACTTTATTCGTTTCCTCACAGCACCGTCGATGTTTCGTCTATAGATAGTTCAGATTGAATACAGCTTTTTCATAGCTTTTCACTCACCATGTTTATTTTTATAGTATGATTGAATAAGTTATTCACATTGTTTGAAAGCAAATAGTAGGTATTAAGTGACGACGAGTATTATTTATCGCATGAGCAGAGGAAATTTATCTCTCGAAGTAGATATGAGGTGCACAGTTTAACAGGCTGAACCTAAGTTGATTATCTTAACAGACCTGCGGTTTGCACCATTAGATTTAGCTGGTCGAGCTCCACAAAGTCAGGTAGATCTTGTTGTTTGCACTAATGCTTGTGTATACCGTGGTAGTTTTCATATGGATTGAACCTAAAATAAAAATGCAAACAGCATTTGAACTACGTTGCCAGCTTCAGCTTAGAGGAAAAGGTAAAAGAATTCGATTCTTGCAAGATCGACAAGATCTTGCCATTCTTCCAGGTGTCGGAATATTTTCTAAATATCTGATAATTTTATTGTTTCTTTACGTCTACTTCATTTTATTGAAAGTAAAGTATCGCATATTCGGACCAGACAGGACTTTACGTTAATGTCACGCTAACGGCATGTTAAGCGTTTAAAACTGGTGCAAACACCCAACGTTTGGGTGGTTCATTGATATAGCATTTTTATGGCATTAATTTACGGTGTAAAAATGTCCATTCAAGGCTACGCTATCATAGTGGTACAAAAAGCAGATGATACAAGTGTGCCTTGCAAGCCTAATCTTGAAATATTTTTGGGTTTTGTGTGAGTTCAGTGATTTTCTTATGGTTTTAAATTGATAGAGTAGTATCTATAAACAAAAGATAAGCACGTCAACAAACCATCTCAAATTTGTTTTAGCAAAGCAGACATTTATTGAACTTTTCAAAAAGGAAAATTAGCATAAATAAAAGTAATATGTAGAAGCAGAAAAGTAAAGTTAAAATAAATCAGCTTATTTCATTTCAATTTGTAATTATTGTTCGAAGATCCGGTTTTCCAGAAAGTTAGAACAGAAATACAAGAAAAACATGGATGTACAGCAGAAAAGTTGAACAATAGTTTAGATTTTTTTTAATAGGTATAAAACACATATAGATATGAATGTGTACGAAAATGATGCCTACGTAACGATTTTGTTTTTCCGCCTGACCCAGTGCAATACAACTGTATTGGATCATCTATAGAGAAAGATGTATCAGACGGGTCAGCGAAAGCTCTTGTATGTGAAGAAACTTTAACTTGTGAAAATAATATTTCGTTCGCTGGGGTAAAAAGATGCCGTTCTATAACGCCATACGTTTTGTAAACGAAATCGGATGATATTCTTCGAGTAGTTGATCGAGTAAAGGTTTGAATGTAAATATTCGAAAAGTATATCCTCCTACTGGTGATATGGATCTAGGGAAATCGCTAGAGGACCAGCTAGCTTCACAGCGACAAAATGTGCTTAACTGCACCTTCGGCAGCCTTAAACTGAAACCTCATCATACAATTTCTGTCATTTTAAGCACAGTTATTGCGTGTTTGATATTGACAGGGACACTAATTACTTGTCAAAAAAGCGCTCAATCATTCCAATCTTCACCCACTGTTCAGCTAACGATCCTTTCAGTCCCAAACCCACAGCCAAAAGCTTTCGCTGACCCGTCTGATACATCTCTCTCTATAGATGATCCAATACAGTTGTATCGCACTGAATCAGGCGGAAAAAACAAAATCGTTACGTAGGCATCATTTTCGTACACGTACATAGCTATATGTATTTTACACTTTTAAAAAAATCTAAACTACTGTTCAACTTTTCTACTGTACATCCATGTTTTTCTTGTATTTCTGTTCTAACCGCATGTATTTTTGTTTTTCCTTTTTGTACTGAACTTTTCTTACATTACGCTCCTTGTTTCCTGTAATAAATAAGACTCAAGTGTAAATCAATTAAGGGCCCCCCTCAGAAATTATCTCCGACACCGTACATCCGATCTTGACGAAACTTTCCATAAATGTTCGGCACAATGAGTTACGGGAATGAAAAGATTTTTTTGTCTCCAAGTCTTACGGTTTAGGAGTTTTCCAGAGATCAAGGTCCAAAAAGGACCCAGGACCCTGACCCAAAAAGGACGGCGTCCCAAGATTTTTTAATATACTTCAAGCTGGAGAGTTCGGGTTTGTTTTATTATTAAACTAGACACCTAACTACATCGACTGACCGGCGCCGATTTTTCAGTTAAACCTTTATTGCCTTTCCAGGCAACCAACAGCCTCCGAAACCCGAAAAATCCTTCCGGATTTTCTGAAAATCCTCCCGGATTTTCTGAAAATCCTCAGTTTGACAAAAAGCTAAGACCTAATTCAAAAATCGGCGCCGGTCAGTCGATGTAGTTTCTTTTCCTCTTTTAAACAAAAAAAGAATGAACTCTCTACGACAAACCGCTATTAAAAATCTTGGGACGCACTTCAGGGGTAACTCTTATGTAGTGAAAACGCTGTATTAACCGCTGTATGAAATACTCGATTTTAGGACTTCTAGGGAAATGCCTGTAACTTTTTGATGCAAGGTCATACAGTTGTGCGAAATCTTATTTTGATCAGAAACGTTCGCTCTAGAAAGCTGTGTTTTCAGAAAAATTTTAATTGCATAAGTATCCAGGAAAAAACCATTATTTGAAGACCCATTTTTTCGAGGCTCTTAGAAAAATTGATCAAAATCCCCGAAAAACCAATTTTGTAACCAAAAGCAATACATATTCTGGAAGTAGACACTTCAGGCTATCTTTCCATGTGCGTATCTCAAAACCGATTTTTTGATCGAAAATCACCATTTCTGAGGGGGGGNTTTCTTTCTCCGCCGACCCCCACCCCCCCCCCCCCCCACCCCCCCCACGCCCCCCACCACCCCCCCCCCCCCCCGCCCCCCCCGCGCCCCCCCCCCCCCCCCCCCTTAAGAAGTGTACACATTGATACGTCGATATTTGGCTGACTCATATCACAACGGAGAAAAGAATAAAATGTATTTTTCTCATCTAATATGAATTGAATAAACGAGATGAAGATATATTTGGATAGATCTCGTCGAGTTCTACATCACACACTGTTTTTTCTTGCTGACGCACGTTCGACTGCGAATATTTGACGATAATGATAATTTTTACTATAATCTTCAATGTGGGTTAAGCAGTGAAACAATACTATTGTACTTTTCTCTGAAACAATAGATCGTACAAAAGATCTGTACATATATTTGGATTCGTTTGTTAAATATGTTCCCGTAGAAAATATTACTGTTTGCGCAGTAACTGTGTCCCATGGAAGGATCTGTTTATTCCGAGTAGTGCAGTTATATAAAGCTCATCGAGTTCTCTGTGACACACACAATAACTTTTATAACACACGTTTGTGTGAGAATATTTCCTAAAATCATTAGAATATCGAACTAACTTATCCTAAGTGCTTTTTTCAATACCGATTGATTTAGTGAAAAAACCCGGAAAGTTTGGCTCATATATTTCAAAACCGCTCCGAAAATTTTGTCTATTTTATATCGAAATAGATAGAGTACAAAATTGCTGCAGCCAATTTTTGACAATTCATTTTCATCTCGCTCTTGAGCATCAAAGTTCGTACGATACCGAACGTCGTTTTATGTAAGCGCGATTCTTTTTACTCTATTTTTCATTTTTACTGTGACCAGATCGTCTCTTTTAGCATTAGTTATCTAATTTTAGCTGATTTTAATCATAATAAGCGAGAAGGATACCACTAAGGAAATTTTGGAATATATATTTATAGAGATCCTTTTCGTTGGTGAGAATTTGAACCAATGCAAGTGAACAACTGGTGAAGTAAAAGAAAAAGAGAATCAGATAATGGAATATATTGGACATAATTTACTGTCTCTGCTGTGGTTTAGTATTATCTTTTTGCTCGGATTACTTGTTCGACACACTTTAAAAAATAATTACGGTAAAAAGTGGCAAAAAGCAGAAAAATACACAGTGGCAGAGCGACCGTTTGTGTGAGGGGTGTGTACAACCCCCTGCTTTCGGAAATTTCGTTAGAAATTGACTCCGATTTGAGCGAAAAGTGCGGAAAACTTACTCCAGTTTTGTGAAAGAATCGAGTGAGTTTACTCGATTTTGACAACTTTTCTTTGCAACTTTTATGGTTTTTGCGCAGATATTTGATGTTTTCTCCAATTTCTGGCCATCTTTGCTACAAAAATGCGACAAAATCGGGAAAAGCTAGAGCAAGATGGAACACCTCCTTCTCAAAGATGGGCAGGTCCAAATCCTGCCTGAAGTATTAGTTGACAGACTTGGACTTCAGTGGTTTTTATCAAGTTTAATACGTTATAATGTGTTAATCTTCAATGCATGCTCGTACATTAAGAAACGATAACTAATTACCATATATTTTTTACGCAAATTTTAATTTCAATGCAGTAGCACTTGTTTATTTTTCTAATGTGTGCTAAAGCGTTTCGGCTTTATAATGTGGTAATATGCATTACTGAATACAAAAAACGTTTTAATGCTTTGTAATTCCTCAAAAATATAACGCATTACCTTACGCTAATCGAAATAATGTATATTAACGGAAGAGTAGCAAAACTACGAGTGATAACCGTTTAAAAAGTCCGATTTTAACAGATTATCATCGATTACCTTTCATAATTCTATTATAAACCCTCAAAATAGCTATAGTTTAACAGATTATAATGAGTTGAGTAGTTTTAACGTACGAAATGAAAGAATTTTACTGCATTATTATTGATTAATGGCTCACGGCCGTTTACCTTGCATTAATTAGAGTGATGACTCATGCAATGCGAAGATTCACCCCGAGGAGTCATCATTCACCGACTTAAAAAACAGTTTTTTGATCCTGGGCGATTTTTTGCGCTTTATGACATATTCATACACTGTCGAAGAATAGATACAGGTACCAGTACTAGTAGAACTCGAGTTGCTCTATCTTTTGGCGTTTTAGAAACTGTGAAAAACGTTTTGTTTCAGACGGTACCCAGGATCGCAAATGTGCTCAGAAAAAATGAGATTTGAAAAAGCGGAATTTATGCATACACCTGCCGATATATATGTCACATATTTAAAGATTTTAACTTAGAATTTTTTTGAAAATTTTATTCTAGCCCGATAGGTGGAGTCCATAGCAAGAGAAATGTCTATAAGGCTAACGAATTGTCATGCATTAGCAGCAGTTAATGTTCTGCAAAACGTTTTTCTGAAATTTTGTTATAACGCAGTACAACTATTTAACAAATTAGAATGCGTTAGTTATACTAATGAATGATAATGTGTTAGACAGAGTAACGCATTATATCGCATTAACGAACGTAGTATCCACATTATTGCTCGTTAACGCTTAGTAATGCATTATAATGTGCTCCAATTTGAGACTTATTGCGGGTTTGGCGCATGATAACGCATAAAAAAATGCTTTTCATAAATTAATGACTTTTAATGCATAAATAATGGATTATAACGGCTTAGCATAACAGATCTCGTCTTTAACAAATTATAATGTCCTATTTTTTCATACATTTTACGTAGTTTTTTATGCTTTCATGCATCATAATGCATAACAATTTTAATCTATTATCATGCGTATCATTTTTTAATTTTATTTAATGTGCATTAAAGCCCCAAGATTATCCAATGAGCATTATAAGAATTTGAGAAAGTCGTTGATAAAAATGCATTATAAAACTATAATTTTAATTTCTTGGCACTTAACGCGTTACGCTAAGCGTAACGCGTTAACATGTCTGTAACGCATTATAGTGCATTAAAGACATGTTTGTTCTAAATTTATCGCTTTATAACACAATATAAAAGCTAACATATTACAAGGCATTATAATGCAATAAATACGAAAAAAAGATCCTGTGGGCTAGATGCAGTTTTATCTAGTAATCACGAATCTGACCTTGTTTTTTCATTTGACCGATTTTTCTTGGAGAACAAAGCAAAATACTGCTAACTCCTCAAAAACGCCAAAAACCTTAGGTTTGAGAAAACTGCGTTTTTCTCCTCGCCATTTCACTTTTCGTGTCACCAATGTGGTTTGCAGATTCCGCGTTTAAAAATGGATCTATGCATGTGGTCTAGAGTCTGGTCGCACATAACGTATCCGTTTTGGAAACCCATAAGACTGAATTACTCCGGTGGCGCTACCGAATTTTGCAAATCTATCTAGTTTTTTCGGTCAAGACATAGCGCTTTCATTCTTACGCCATTTGAATTACCATCTCGCGCGCAACAAACTAATCTTTCGTTTTTCTTAACATTACTTTCCTGTGCTAAGAAAACCAGTTTTTCAGAATAACCAAAATCTTCTTTTGATGAGGTATGATTGTAGCCCGCAAATTTCTGATTAAAATGAGACATATCCCAGTTCTACACGACCTTTCTTTGCAAAGTTATAAATGCTCATTGTCAGCTCAAAGCTACAGAAATAAGAAGAGATTAATTTAAGGGTTTTTTGTAAATTCTAACTTGAGAACCAGATGAGATAACAAGCTGAGTTTTTCTGTGGTAGAGGTGCGTTAGAGAATCAAAACAGAAGGAATTACTCAAATCGGTCTACAGGAACTACAGCTATTCTCAATTTACATCTCGGATTCAAACGGTACAACAAGATTGCACACCACTCATATATCCTAACCGTGTTGTGCTCTATTTTGGAGAGGATACAATTAGTAAGACCGGCGAATGTTATCACTGAATCAAAACGTTCTCGTGTGACCGGTGGTGGTACGCGAAGACCATCATGAAAAAGACAAGCATAATAGTCTATATCATCGCCATCTGCCATAACCAAGTAATAGCTTTGGATACTTGTTATAGAATTTACAAGAAAAACCCTAAAATAATTTCTTTTCTTTTTTTTGTACTTTTCTTTTTTAGTTTTTGGCGTTTTTGAGGAGTTAGCAGTATTTTGCTCTGTTCTTCCGGAAAAATCGGACGAAATGAAAAAACAAGGTCAGATTGGTAATTACCAGATAAAACTGCATCTAGTGACGTACTTTGAAGTCAAAAATAAAACTTCAAACTACCGGCGCCATTAATTCGAGCATTTCGCCATTATTTTTCAAAATTTAAACATTGGAATAATTACTTCTGTCTTTGATCTGTCTTGTCCTGAAATAGCATTTTCAGAAATTAAGTTGATCGTTGGAAAAACACGTACTAAGAAATTTGTTCAAAAATCTCTATCCTCAGATAAAGTTAATTTTTGACCAACGTACTGGAATAGTTTAATTTGAAAAACTATCTGAATTATTCATCTATGAGCTCCATTTTAATGAAAAGATCATTTCGATTGAACTCAAATTGCTACAGCAAAAGAAATGTACTAGGCTAAAATTGACTATCAAAAATGCATCATTCTGTATTTTGTAAACGCTACAAACAGCTAAAGTCCAATCGAGCTCAATCTTTCGCCAAATATTCCTCTATGTATACTCTACCATTGGCCATAGCGCCAATTAGTGCCAGTGATTCTGGATTGTGCTGGAGGTTTTCCAACAAACCATGGTTTTGACACCAAATACCATTTTTCGCGACTAATATAACATTTTGGCGCAAAACGAACGTGATTCAGAATTAGCTCGTCGAGCTGCATCAAACCATATATAACAGTGATTTTTCCAGAAAACTTTTATTAATTTTCTATGCTAAAAATGTTTCGGGAAATTCACCATTTCGCATTTTGTAAACGCTACAAACAGCTAAATTCCAATCGAGCTCAACCTTCTGCCAATATTGCTCTATGTGTGCTCTATCATTGATCATAGCATCAATTAGCGCCAGTGAGTCCACATTGTGCTGGAGATTTTCCAAAAAACCATGGTCTTGGGAGTTGCAGGACTGGTACTCGGTGACAATTGGTAGCCTTGAAAACGGATGGACTATAGGCAATCGATCATGCTGAGCCTCGTGGTAATATTTGTTTTTAGAAAAAGTTCAAAAAAACCTACCGAAAAGCGAGTTTTACAAAATTTCCGTTTTCAGGCTGTTTTGACCTAATATTAAAAACTCACTAATCATCACTCAAAAAACATCAGAGCGAGTTCAGAACTTCAGAAGGTAGAGTATTTAAGCTATACTATATCCTATTTATAGGAGATCTTGAACAAAATTTTATAAAACCCTAAGGTTTTCGAAAAGGATTACTGGAAAATCTATTAACAAAAATATGCTTTTCGATTTTTTCGATCTTGTACCCACGTTTAGCGGGCAATATTAATCATATACTGAGGTTTTAAGCTTGTTTGCCTGATGTTTTCTGAGAGAATAGTAAATTTTTTAATATTAGACGAAAACAGCCTGAAAACCCTAATTTTCGTAAAACTGGCTTTTCAATAGATTTTAAAACTTTTTCTAAAACCAAATGTCGCCACGAGACTCAGCATGGTCGATTACTCACACAAATTCCGTCCATCTTCAAGGCTACCAATAGTTACCGGGCACCAGTCCTAGGACTTGTAGGAAATCCGATACAACGCTCGAACCGCAAAAAAGCAAGTTCTCACTTCACTCCCATTTTAAAGAGAAGACCCCGGGATAAAACCAAAGCCCTCTACTTCTTTTCTATAAAACGTTATTACTGAATTAATAGTACATGTACGCCTGCTGCAGCCAAAATTGCTTACTGTGCGAAAGACACATCGAAAAATAACTTTGCAACGCGTTATAACACAACGGACTACGTCTATTGCGTTGTAATGAGATAAATCTATAGCGTTGTAATACCATAATTGAAGACATAGCATGTTTTATAGCGTTCTAATACCATACCCATGAAATAATTTTGATACCCTAACGCAGGTTAGCACTCGTTAAAAATATCTTTTTTACTAAAATTACGTTTAAACGGGTTAAATTTTCAAACTGACGCTTCTTCCGAGTGGTGATGTATGAGAACTCGTTAAATATGATCCTGAAAGATCTAACGAGTTTTCACGCGTTCAAGTTGAACGAGTTTAAGTGCGTTAAGATCTTGTTGATGCGTATGAATGAGTTTAATACGAAAAAGTTACTTGTAATGGGTTTGAACCAGTGTGGGTATCGAATGCGCTCTAATTGCTCTTAAATAGTGATGCAACCAAAATCAATTACAATTAGAACCATCAGATTTAACTGGTCTGAAACTGAATTATTACGTGTTATGTATAGGCATGCACCAATACCAAGCATCATTGAAGATACTGTACAATATTACTGGATACTCAATATATTGTATTGGTGCATGACTAGTTATATAATCGCGTTTTACACGTTGATCTATCACTTGTAATCGTACGTTCAACCAATCACAAACGTAAATTGTATACATGTACAAGTTCCTTTCAAATCCGTTGAACTTAGGAAAACACACACGGGGCTTCAAGTAACAATGAGTTCATGTGTTAAATTAGTGAACACATCTCTCCACAGTGTTTTTTTTCTTCTTTACAGGCGAACTTTTTTTACAAACAAGCAGTAGAATAAGTAGTTCGAAATTGTTAGCGTCGGAGCGAAGATTAAATAGAATAAAAAGCTTACCTGATTACTAAATTTTTTCTTATTATGGTCCAAAAGAAGAATCTCATAAGTGCAAGATAAAAACGAATACACTTCCTAAAAGAGGAGCTGTACTCAATCATACTACTCCCCTCTTCTTTTCAGTGAGAATGGACATGGGCTAATCAAAAACATCGCATAACCGAGAACGCATCGCATCCTCTTAATAGCGTACTTGTGTTAAAACTATTATCGACTAAACTGTAGCAAGTTGTTAACGCGCGCTACGTTGCAAACTCAAACGTTGGTACATGTGAATTCATCGAAAACCGATCATATACAATCGAACGCGTTTGATCATAAAGAAAAAATGTATATTTCTGAACAAGACCTATCTTAATGCGTTTACACGGATAGAATAACTTTCAACCCATACAAACTCGTTCAGGGATGCCTCATCAAAATTT
Organism: Didymodactylos carnosus; assembly: GCA_905250885.1. NCBI lineage: Eukaryota > Metazoa > Rotifera > Eurotatoria > Philodinida > Philodinidae > Didymodactylos > Didymodactylos carnosus. The sequence continues at coordinate 12,877 of CAJNOQ010001449.1, forward strand.
TCAAGCGTTTAAACGCGTTAAAGCAGCGATTTAGCAATCACCGTTTTGTTTTGCATAACCGAATCATATATACACCCTGATTAGTACAGGAACAAAATCATACAAACGCGTTAAATATATTAACGCATTCTAATGAGTTAGAACATTTTGAATCCAAAGAATTTTATTCTAACGAATGTTAACGCGTTCGAAGTCATTAAAAATACCGAACGAGTTTGAACGTTCCACTACTGAGGTGCAACGTTAGCACACGTTACAAATTCAACTCGTTAAAACCGCTGAATATGAAACATTTAACGCGGTTTTAACGCGTTAGTCCGCTTACCTGTCGCGTTGCAATTTCAAACCTTTCCTGATTAACTAGTTTTAACCCAGCTTTTACTATTTTTGTGATGAAATCGTGTTTTAACGAGTTAGTGTTAATTTTGAGACATTTCCGGTCGCATACAAGTTCGAAAGATGACACGTTTGCACGCTTTCCAGAGCATCCAAATTGTGAGCAAGCGTTAAGTTATCAGTTCTTTTAACGCATGCTAACCTGTGTTAGGGTGTCAAAATTATTTCATGGGTAGTCTTAAAAAAAGCATGTTTTATAGCCTTATAACGCTATAAATGGAGAAAAAAAGATCCTGAGGGAGTGATGTACTTTGAAGTCAAAAATAAAACTTCCAATTACCGGCGTCATTAATTCGAGTGTATATACTCTTGTTCATGATAACTGAAAAAGAACAGAACAACACGAAGGACACAGTGACAAATTAATTATTCTACCACTTTCCAACAGAATCAACGATGCAACAATTAAAAGTGCATTTCAAGATTGTAATGAGAAACACGAAATTAATAAAAGAGAATAATTAATTAAAGGAAAACGTTCTCTTTCTTCCACTTTTACAATTACACAATATCGTGTTTGATACTTGAACAGTTGACAACAAATAATAATACGCAAATTTACTTAATTGTAGTGCTCATTTAAATGATGATTATTATAAGTCATAAAATAGAATAAAAAACATAATTACGAGTTGGATAAATGTTGAACAAATTTTTTTATTTGCTTTAATTTTTCTTTTGGTACACAGATGCTTTCTAAGCTATTGCGCCTTTTCTTCCGTATTTAACTAGCAAGTAAGATGTATCTTAATGTCGATATCTTTGAACAGATTTCTCAATAGTTGAAAGAAAACACAACGGTTGACTGCGAGTGGAAAAGTTTGAGAAAAAAATGAAAAAGTTTTCTATTTTTTGTTTATATTTGATGAAAATATCTTTTAAACGAAACTAACTACGTCTGTTCATACCACTACCATACACAGACTCTTAATTTCTCTCTATTGAGTATCTCACGTTAAAAAGTGGTATGTACAAACATCCTGCGCTAACCAGAAGAATGAATTCTCCATGAACTTATCATAGGATTGCCATGTTTTCCAGTTACTCGATTTTAGTAGGATTTTAGTTTAACTTTTTGGTCTAGGTATTCAAGTGGTTTATAGAGATATGAACGTATTGTTCATAGCTCGTTTGTTTTAAATAATGAAAAATTAACTGTTGCTGCGAACTTTCTTTCATCACTGTACCTTTTTCCTTATTTCAAACTTCAAGATGTCACTTTTGTTGAGGAAAGAAGAAGTTACTAGAATATTCCCTGTGTCAACATTATTAATACATCCTTATAGGATTCTATATAATTTCTAAAGGATTGCATCTCAAAACCTTCTGTAAATATCTTAGATTTTTAAAATTTCATTAAATTTGAACTCAGACATATTCAATGTCATCATTATCATCAACAACAATCGATTATATAACTGAACAATTTGTTGTTTATGTTGGTAGTTGTTATTATTTATGTACTGTTATCGGTGCAATAATGAATTTACTTACATTTTCTCAACAACCTCTCAATCATAGCGCGTTTTCCTATTATGTTCGAATATCATCGATATGTGATGTATTACATTTGACAAATTATCTTCTTGTCGATATACTTACGTTTACCATACAACTAAACGTGAATTTAGTTTATTGTAAATTTAGAAATTATTTTTCACAATTAATGGCATTTTCATCCATTTCGTTTGTCTGTTTATCTTCATTCGATCGTTATGTGTTGAGTTCACGAACAACTCGTTTACGCCATTGGAGTTCACCTCGAATAGCTTCTTTTTTAATACTGATCACAATTATATTTTGGTCATCGATATCCCTTCCCGCACTTGTCTATTCAACGGTAACTTCTCATTTTCCATTTTCATGTATAATTGACCCAATAAATTATCTTCGATATTTGGACTATTTCTTAATTCCCGTCGGTTATGGACTTCTTCCCTTTCTCTCACTGGTATATTTTGGTTTGAAAACAAACAGAAATGTTAGACTACTTCAACGTCAACGTTTAGATAAACAAATATCATTGATGATTTATTTACAACTGTCTGTTTTTATTTTATCTGCCATCCCGTTGTGTTTAAATTTATTCTATTTCACAACAACATACGATACACCTAAAGCCTCATTAAGACAATCAATCGAAAATTTAGTGACTCGAATCATTCGAATGTTCTATTTTTTAAACTACGTTTGTCCATTTTACATTTATTTTCTAACATCATCTCGCATTCGATTAAATGTAAAAAAGTTATTTCAGTGTGGAAGAAATACAAATCAAGTATCAGTAACTGATGTTCCCATGTCATAAGAACTTCAGTTTGAAACATCAGACATTTTACATTACTTTCAATTAAGAATGTCTGTTGTCATTTGACATTTTCTCTACATTAAAAAACGTCCCTCTTTAGCTCCCAGACCCTCCCTCGTAGCTCCCAGATTTCTCGGTAACGAGACGTTGTGGAGAGGTCGGGCTGGTCTTAAATTGACGAAAACACATGTGGCTAGGGGCTGACAGAGCCGGATTTTTGATGTTCTTCTTTTCAAACTAATGGTCAGCATCAAAAGTCAAAATTCAAAAAAGTCTCATTAACTTTGGTAAAGATGTTTTTCTAATCACAAATCTAGACCAAATATCAAAAATCGGGCTCTATTAGCCTCTAGCCACATGCGTCAGCTTCAATTTAAGACCTACCCGTGTGTGGATTCGTACGATGATTTGATATGTGTAGCTGGTTTTTCGCATGTTCTATAATAAAATGCTGACGATTATCTACTTTTTTAATGAATATTGTAGTTTCAGTTTTTGTAAGTAATTTTTGTCAACAATTTCTAATAATGTTTTTGTATTTTATAGAGAGCTATTATTTTTTATTTGAATATGTGGAGTTACGTTGTTTGAAAAGATCGTCGTATTGGTATATTTGTCATCTTGTGTTAGAGTGATAGTTTACTCCTCTCAGTTCTTTTACTAAACATACGTTCTTTTTTTCACTTCGATCAAAATATTGTAACGGGTGATCCATAAAAAACGGGACACTTTTGTTCGTTGTTTTTGACGGTGAGCCCAGTAGTTCAAAGAGTTCGTTTTAGGCTCAATCGATGAGAATTGAATTCTCTACAAAACCTGTTATTTGAATTTCTGATATCAATTTTCTCGTTCAACCATCATTCAAAATATTGGATGGTGTTGAGTTGTCGAACCGCGACGTGCTTTTATCGTCTCTTTTGTTTTTGATTTTTAGCCCATTGTCTATGGTTCAATAGTAAATTTTAGAGTAACACCCTGGATTCAGATGGTTTTCTGCTTTTATAGCCCAAAAAACTAAAGTCTTTGAAAAATAGATAGGTTTTCACGTTCGAAACTATTCTAATTAAGCTGTATTAATTACAGAAAAACCAGAAAAATCGTGACGCTGTGAAACTTTTGACCGTTTAATGCAACAACGTCACGGTTTTTCTTTGATTAATGCAGATTAATTAGAATAGTTTCGAGCTTGAAGAGCTATTAGATCTTGTAGAGTAAATAATTTTCTACAAACTGGTATAGCTGTTGAATTTTCGGCTGCTCGTCCTCACTGTCTCTTTTGTTTTTGATTTTTAGCCTATTGCTTATGGTTCAATAGTTAATTTTAGAGTAACACCCTGGATTCAGATGGTTTTCTGCTTTTATAGCCCAAAAAGCTAAAGTCTCTGAAAAATAGGTTCAAAAGTTAGGCTTTTAGATTTATCAGTTTTTTGCATAAACCTTTTCCGGCGTTTTTGTTGAACGCGCTTTCTAACGACGTTAAAATGATATGCATTCCAATCTTTTCTTTTTGTAAACACGTTTGGAAACGACACGTAAAAACGCATTTCAAGGACCATTTTAACGTCGTTAAAAAATGCGTTCAGCAAAAACGCAAGAAAACGGTTAATTTACCGACCGTTAGCAATCGCGCTGTCATATAAGCAAAACGCGTTATTCTAAACTTTTGAATGACAAAAACGCGTTTAAACGGTTCCATGAACGATCGTCCGCTAACGCGTTTTTCGTGCTATTTCTTACGTTTTTTTGTGCCTGGGATAGCTTTGAACAAAAACAATGGAGTCTCTCAAAACCTGTGGAGCTGTATTAGTGACAATCTTTGCACTAATTGTATCTTCTTTTCATTAGCAACCTAATATGGATGACAATATTAGGACAAACGAAGACACTAACTTCGCAGCCTTATATTGTATATAATCAATCTTAGATGAAATTTTCCTGAGTCGTGCCTGAATAAATCTCGCACCCACACAGAATCGTAGAATACAAAAGGGATTTATAACTTTGATGTAAAGTAGAAGTGTTAAAAATATATTTCAATTTTTTCGGCAAAAGTAAAAATTTATTACATTTTCTGATAACGTAATCACAATGCTTTCTCCAATCTAAATCTGCAATTAAAACAATACCTAAATGTTTACGTTCCTTAACTTCTTGTAAAGCTACATCGTTTATTTGTAGACTAGCTGTAGTAAAAACTGGTTTTCTGCTAAAAGTCCTTGATTCACATTCTCGTTCGTTAAGACGTAACTGCCAGTTTCTGATCCATTCATTTACTTTTTCTAAATTCTCGTTTAAGGTTCTAGTTGTCGAATCAAAGTGTATGCCCTAGCTAGATTAATGGATTGATCTTAGTTACCGGACCGTTGGTGAATATTCGAGTAGTGCAAAACAAGCAGTATATGAGATAATAAGTGAAAGTTAGAATGTGAAAAACGGAGTGTAGTTATGTCTGAATTCTTTTGGCAAGGAGAATCACAAGATAGATATTTATCTCCTTTTCTTCAGTTTTATTTAGTAATTCAATTTTATGTTTAGTTTTGCTTATTATTTCACTATTTATTTTTACAAGAGTTTTTGCCGTTGTCGTGTGACACCCCATCCCTGGAGTCAAATTAAAATAAGTGACCACATGTGTTATTAAAACAATATTCCGTTTCTAATCCAGCACCCATTTCACTTTGCAATTCCACATGTAACTAAACGATTGATTCCCTTAAATGGTGATCACATTCGCTGGTTTTCGATGACTGTCTGATGTGTATTCATTCTCTACTTCGTTCCATGAATACTTTTCTATTGAACATAAGCATTTTCGACCAAATAAGAGGGAAATTAATTTTCTGAACAAATTTCATTTTTTTCCCGCTAGGCATTCTTCACTGTATACTTTTAAAAGTGAAAAAACTAATTTCCTTATTGAATACATTCGATTCAAGATTCAAACTGACGTATATATATTAGTTTAGATAATTCCTAATCACGATCAAAATATAGATTTGTATCCATCGAATACTGTTAGAAAAATAATCAGATGAAGATGACAAGAAAAGTAGTTCATGAAATTTTAGTTCACTCATAAAGCTAAAGTCCGCCTGCTCTGGCAAAAAATGCCCACTGTGTAACGGCTACTAGTGGTGGTTGTAGTTTCTTTGCTGGTTTTAACTAGGCGGATAACAATGTCATCAGAATTGTAACGAAACTTTAGAGAAAAGATGATTTGTTTTTAAAAGTAGTATTTAAAAGAGAAAAGAAACCGAACAATGTTATGATGTGCTCCAAACGACATCTTCAGCATATCATAACTTTTATTTCTTTTATTCTTTCTTTCAGTAGTGTTGTCCAGTGTATATTGGACATGCCCATGTCTTCAATAACGATGGTTACCGGCTTGGTTACCGAAGGGTATACGGCACGCTTAAACGACAAATTATCTCACGGTCATCGCGGTACCAATCGGTTACAGATCAGTAATACGGGCGGTATTTTCATTCTGAACACATACAATTGGAGTTCGAAACTAGGTTGGAACTTTCATTTTTTATTTTAATGGAGCGCTTACAAGCGCAAAATGGCTCCTTTAAGTAGGAGAAAGTTTGACTCGAGTCGAAATTTAAATTTCAACGAGTCTGAAAAGGGTAATAGTAAAACATGAAGACACCCGCAGACACCCACAGACACCCACAGACAGCTACACAGACATCCATGGATGTCTGTGTATGGATGTCTGTGTTTGGATGTCTGTGTAGCTGTCTGTGGCTGTCTGTGGCTGTCTGTGTGCTGTCTGTGGGTGTCTGCAGGTGTCTGTGGGTGTCTTCATGTTTTACTATTACCCGTCTGAAAATTAATGAAAAACAATTTTATCTAAAAATAAATCAAGTTTTTTCGATTTTTGGTGTTGCGTATATGTAATGGCTGCTGTCTATTCAACGGTAACTTCATCACCATCGCTAATCCACACGTTTCACCGAGTACTACGGTTTAGCGACGGTAGTTTTTCGAACCGGCGGTAATCACAAAAAAAGTGCGACATGGGTGTTGCGCAACATTTCCTATTAGCCAACTTATCGCTTTATTCAGGTTTTGTTCTCTTTCACTATCTCCTAAACTTCTTTTTTTCGCTCTTTCTCTCGTCACTTCTTAACTTTTTCATCTACTATCAACACGTGTTTCGTTACCGTTGTTCACTTTTTCATTTACACTTTAAAAACAAAGTATATCTTTCAAAATTCGTATTAAAAGGTTACGTAGTCAAACAGCAACGGTTAGAAGTTTTGTTAGTCCTGCTTGACTCCACCCGAGGCTGGGATTTCCTGAGTTGGATCCGAATAAACGGATGCCAGCGTACTGATTAAAAGAAAAAAACTATTGAGAAAGCTAACAAACAAATAATAGTGGTTATTAATGCTGCATTAATATCATCGATACTCGCTACATTTATAAATGATCAAAAATATTATTGTCCAGCGTTTGCAATGTCTATTACAGATTTTCCAAATATTTCCGGTATGCTTTAACTAGTGTAAGTTAGCGAGCGTCACTCTTTAAGGCACGACACTTTCCACAAATGTTGGGCACATAAAAGTAAGGTTGTGAAACTTGTGTTTCGCTGCCATACCTCAGCGTTCCGGAGTTTCCTAGAGGCCAAGGCTCAAAATGGACCCTCTGCCCGTGTAAATTCGTTTTCACTATACTTCAAGGTACAGAACCCGGGATTGTTTTATTTGAAGGAGAACTGTTTACCCCTTCGAATGAGGGAAAGGAATTTTTTTATTCTTGCTTTCTTTAATTTTGGGGACCGTCGAAATCTCTAAAATCTTGAAATACCATCAGAGGTGTTCCAGACAGACGCGGTTTTCTACAGAACTAGAGCCTAATCAAAAAATTCTTTCTCATCCGAAGGAGTATCGAGTACCCCAATAAATAAAAAGAACCACACCTCTTTATAATGAGCTGTATTTTAAAAAAATTTGCTCGACGTTTGACCACTAGCACAAAAATCGATTTTGAGAAAAACGCTCACTCTTTCTACACGAGACACACTAATTAGCACTTTTTGAATAACTCAGATCTGGGGTTTTCAGCAATCGAAAGAAGACAGCTTTGCCTATGGTTTCATATGCAAAACCTTTTTCGAAAAATATTCGGAAGATCGGTTTCTAAGAGGTCTTTGTAAAACCAGTCTGGAACTCCGGATATTGAGATAGCAATCTATCAGTCTTTTTCCACAGGTATATAGTCCAAAGTGTTCTCTCCAAAATGGGAACTAAGCGAACTCTTATTTTTCTCTGGTCCAGGTGTGGCATCGCAGTTCCCGAGAGTCCCAGGATCAATATTTCCTTAGGTGGGATAGTTCCAAAAACGAATGGAAACATAAGTAATCAATCATGCTGAATCTCGTGTCAACATTTATTTCTCAAATAAATTCCAAAAACCTAGTGAAAACCTGTATGAGGTGAAATAACCCATTTTTGCCTATTTCTGAGTAAAACTAAAAGATTCACAACTCAGTCAAAATCCATCCAAATTATGTCAGGCTATCAAGATGTACTCTATTTTACCTGCTCAATGCTGCTGAGTTGAATAAAAGCTGTACATAGGTATACAGTTCAAAGTGTTCTCTACAAAATAGGAACTAAGCGAACTCTTCGTTTTTCCCGGTTCAGATGTGGCATCGGAGTTCACCTACTCATTGTGATCTTTTACTTAAGAATAGTAAAAAATATCCTTGCAGTTCAGAAGATTTCTAGAAAACTTTTTTAAAATCCAAAGTATTTTCCGTTAGTTTGTATAACTTTTATTGAACTCCCCAGCATTGAGCAGGTAAAATAGAGTACACCCTGATAGTCTGACATAATTTGGATGGATTTTGACTGAGTTGTGAATCTTTTAGTTTTACTCAGAAATAGGCAAAAATGGGTTATTTCACCTCATACAGGTTCTCACTAGGTTTTTGGAATTTATTTGAGAAATAAATGTTGGTACGAGATTCAGCATGATTGATTAGTTATGTTTCCATTCGTTTTCGGAACTATCACACTTAAAGAAATGTTGTTCCTGGAACTCTCAAGAACTGCGATGCCACACTTGAACCAGGGAAAATCAAGAGTCCGCTTAGTTCCCATTCTGCAGAGGACAGTTTGGGCTATATACCTATGGGAAAATACGCTATGGGCTGCGGCCTTAAAAACAAATTTATCTTTTCTCTGGAGCGAAATATTGTAAAATTAGACAGTAGTGAAATATAGAGTTTTAAAATTTAATTCTAAAATCAAACAAGCATGCATTTTTACACAAATGAGTTTATCGAAATGTGTGTGCGTGTATAAGGCGGTTTCTAAATATGATGTTTTCTGTGCTTCGGTAGTGGAAGCATCATAGTTTTCTAGAACTCCAAGTGCTCAGTGAAAATAGCACCAGGCGGCGTTCTCTACGAAAATCTGCTCATCACTTTTTTAATTAGCAAACATTGGTGTCCAGGTGCTCATAGTCGTTCGTTGAAACTTAAAATTATGTGATCAGTTTCAACATAATTTTCAACTCGAGACTTTGAAATTTTTTTTTAAGTTAAACGATTTTTAGTGAAAAGCAAAATATAACATGAATAGATGGCCACGACAGTCTTTTAGCCATCTTTCTGGCAAGCGAACATAAATTTTTTACGATTATGTTTTCGGAAATAGGACTAAATATGTATAATGAGGAAGGAGAAGAACAGAATGATCAAGATTGTTTAAGTATAACCAGTATCGATACCAATTTGGAAGATTTGGAAACAGGTATAGGTTTGCAACTGAAAAAGCCACAGAGCAATGAAAAAGTTTAAGTTTATACAGTAGTATTTTAGAAATAGTCGATAGATATGCAATACCTAGGTGATCATTGATCAAAAGCTAGCCGCACATCATTACAATCGCGTAGATCAAACATCTGGTCAACAAACCATACCATTTGTCTGTGAGAAATCTGACGACAACAATGACGCTGCTTTACCGGTTTTATTAAGAAACAAAACTCTAAAACAAAACGGTAATATACTGGAGAAGAATGTAAACTCAGTAAAAGAATTATAAACGTTTGATTTTTTTACAGACAACCTAAGAAAATATGAATACTCATGTAAAATGTTAGATGTTAGTAGTGATCGACAAATGTGTGATCTTCTTCAATACGATAACATAACAATTACAGCTCGAACATTTTGTTTTAATGATTTTCGAGCATTTTTCAGTACTATTGAAGTAAAGTGAAGACACCTACAAAATATAATAGAAAAGTATGCAATTATACATGTTTAATATGCAAATATAAACCTAAAAAGTATTACTCTTCAATCAGTTGGTTTAACATCACGATCAACAATAGTTTTATGTATCACATTGCAAAAATGTATGCATCTAATTTTACTTGATATGTCAAATAATATAATTGGAAAAGATGGACTAATAGCTATAACAAATAGTATACAATATTTACCATCATTAACTCATTTATCCTTGTCAGGTAGATAGAAGTAAAGAGAATGATAGGATATATAATTTATATCTATTAAACACGCTAGGTTGTGGTATCATCGATCAATTTGGACAGTATCTTGAAATGATTTGTCGCGTAATGAATTCAAGACATAAAAATCATTATTTTATCATTTATCATTGTTTATCGTTTCTTTTAGCATAAAACGCTCTCTACACTCAATTTAAGTAGAAATAAATTAGAGGCGAAATCGGCCATATTTATGGGAACATCATTAAGTATGAACTTCACTCAGTCAGAATGTGGTATACTAAAAATGTCTTCAACATGTTTAGCTAACAACTATAGTCTTATCAAGTTAAATTTAAGTTGGAATCAAATTAGAGGCCGAGGAGCTGTTGCACTATTACGAGCATTTGAAGTAAGTCAGAAGCTTTTATCTAAATTTTTTGTCACATTCTGTCCTCTTTTAAAGGTTAATACTGGTATCAAAGATCTTGATTTATCTTGGAATGGACTCGGTTACGATGGCTCGCTTGCTCTACGTCGAATTTTTAAAATAAATGAAACATTGACATATTTAAATATTAGTCACAATAATACTGACTTGAAAGCGGCGAAAGTAATTGCTCAAGGAATAGCTGGAAACACTGCACTGGAATCATTGCTCGTAAATGATTTAAATGAATGATGATGTCTAGTATCTCTTTCTTTCTCTTGTACACACATAGATTGGTTTTAATCCATTAACATCGCATGGTATACATGACATTGTTAGAGCGATTAACGACGCAAAAAAGAGTGCGCTGTCTATGTTAGATTTATCGGTAAATAGACATAGAACACATTTGATGTAGGAACGGTGATAATCTTTCCATCTAGGGTCTGAATGTATTTTGTCAAACTGTTCGATTGGCAGAAAACATAGCAATGGGGCGACCTTTCTTACTAAAATATGAGTGTGAGCTTCAAACACATGACTATTATGGGGCGCCACATGATAAAGTGTATGTGTTTTCTATCTGTTGTTGGTGTTTATGACTGTTTATTTAGCGCCTAAATCCGAACCTCTTCAAAAAATGATCAAACATATCTACACTCAAAAATGGCGTACACTGGAATATTTTCGTACTGTGGATAAACAAGCACATTTTCGAATTGAAAATGAAAATCTATCAAAAAGCATTACGGTAATGAAACCAGGAGTTTGTTTTGTTGATTCATTCGCATCGGGATAAGTATTAACATAAATTGTATGTAGTTCTACGATTTGTTTATCGTTTTAAGAAAACTGGAATGCAGCTACAGAATCATGAACTTCACGATATAACAAGACTATTATCAATACATACAATCAAAGCTTTACGTACAAGTGAGTGTAGTTCAAAATACAACAGCATTGTCTTCTTTCTTTTATTTGTTCACATATAAAATATTTATTTTAGGGATTTGGATCAGATTCTTAATAAAAAGAAAGTGGAAGAACGATTAGAAAGAAGCAAACAAAAGAAAAGGAAAGAACAAATAAAGAAAAAAAACCTAATTATTTTACAAGCGGTCAATGAACATTTCCCAGATATCCCAGTCAGTAAAATATAATCTCACTGATCCATCTCTTTTATAAACATCTTATTTATTTAGTTGACAAACACGGGAAACATGTACAGGCAATTACTCGATTGGCTACTCCAAAGACATACGACTCGCACTGAACGTCTCTTTTTATAATCGAACTTTATTTAACGCCAATGGCAAAAAAACAAAGAAAAAAAAAGCAGACAAATCGATAATAAAATCATTGTATGCCTAGATCTGTTTGACATAAATGGAACAATAATAAAACAGTTAAGGAAAAAAATACGAGATGATGATGAGAGAGATAGAGAAATTTGAGTAAGCAAAGAAGACTTTACCCATGTGACACTGTATAAAAACAAACAATACAGAAGACATCAAGTCAATCACAGCGTTTGAATGAACGAATATATCGAAGAATAGAATTAAAAATTGATAGTAGGTTATCTCTACCCAGTGCGCAGATAGAGGAATAGAGATGGAGGAATAGTATGTGATCTGAAGTGATAGGGGAATTTATGACACCGCGCATTTGTTGAAACATCTCCTGCCACTGTTCTTCCTAATTAATACATTCCAAATCAATGCACTCCCTTCCATTAAAGCTTTAATAATCATCTTAAAACACGATTTTGCGTTAGACGCATCACGTTCTCGAAGAAAAGTCCGAGTAAAACATAATGCAACAATAGTCAGAGAGCTAATAATATCAGAAGCTCATTCTAAATTTTGTGTGAAAGAAAAACATACTTGATAACGTTTGATCCAGTTATAACAGCAGTTGAATCCACAGTGCGTACTTTTATCTTATACTTTTCTTTAGTTTAGTAGTTTTACTCTTAGGTAACGGAAAATGGGATTAATTCGTATAATGATCGATTAAAACTTCGTTGGTTTCCCAAATTTATCGTTCGTTCAGCTAAGAATAGAATCAAATGATAATTGTTACAATTCGCAGCCTGTGTTCCGGCTGAACGAACGATAAATTTGGGAAAACAGCGAAGTTTTAATCGATCATTATACGAATTAATCCCACTTTCCGTTACCTAAGAGTAAAACTACTAAACTAAAGAGAAGCATAAGATAAAAGTACGCATTGTGGATCCTTTTGTTGTTATAACTGGATCAAACGCCAAACAAAGCGAACAACAAACAATAATTGAGTATCGCGACTATAATAAGATCTTTCCGCGACTCAAATATAATCGCGCTATGACACTGCGATTTCTGTATGATCGTCAAGCGACAATAGCGAATGAATCGCGATCACTCTATAACAGTCGGGAATGTCGTATGATTACTCTCCGAGCATGACAAACCCGCGATCATAAAAATCCCGTCTTATTTCGCGATTCTTATAGCGATCGCGTTCCGCGACTGGGGCAAGAAAGTTGACTTGGAAGATGTAACATTCGAACATACTACACAGCAACAAGGAAAAGAACCAGAAAATATTTTCAAGATAACGTATGAAGGGCCAACACGGAATAAGTAGTTTTAACCACAAGTGTTAAAAACACTTGTTGAATGACCAGGTATTTATGTTAATACCCGAACGTTCAATCAAATCAACTTTTGCTTTTAAACAACAACAGAATAACAAATATTTTAACCTCATGATTATCTTGTTTTAATGTACTGCCGAAAATTTGCTTCAAATCATTGGTTGTTGCTTGAACTTGAAAATTGCACTCAGGATATGTTTTACATGTAATTGTAATTGAGCTTCGGTTAGTGGTTCATCTTCACATATCAAATCAAGTTCATGTGTTATTTCTTTTGTTGATTTAATCACATTTTTAACTTTTTGTTCAATGTATGTTTGTGATTGATCACCAGTTGTGACATAACTAGTCGATGTGCTAGTCAGGTTGTTTTTTCCCGTAAATTTCATCGCTTTTGGTTGTCGAGAACTATTTGTAGAATTTTCCGTATATTGATTAGATATAACTGCCTCTGTTTTTTGATGAACAACAGTACGTTAACTTTAAGCCATTTGTTGCTTGTTGCGAGCGAAAGTGTGAAAGACATTTGTTTGTAATGTATTCCTTCAATAAATCAGTATTTGAGAAACTCTGACCAAAACATCACACTCTTCTTCTTATTTTTAAGATTGAAGTCTACAAGTCACAGAAGAAAAGATACACTTGAATGTGTATTTATAAAAGCTGTAACTATAAAGTTTTTTTAGTGCTATAATCAAGGGGAAACAGCGGACTCCAGACCCTTGGAGTCACATGGAATCACGTGGAGTCACATGAAGTCAAGTGAAGTCATCTCAAGAGGAAAACAGCAGACTCCATCAGTCTCTAGTCTTATGGAACCGGTTGAAGTTGTATGGGATGCACTGGAGTTTTTCGAAGACCTAATACTTCTGCGGCTCAAACCATTTATTTCCCAGAAACGGAATGTTAGATCTTCCGTCTTGCGAAAAATTTCTCAATAACAAAACATTACTGCTCAGCCCTTTTCAGATTTGTTTTCCCAAACAGGACACTTGTTCTAAATATGGGACAAATTTCTCACACATCCGAACAAAAATGTTGCATTTTGAGAAAATTCATCCGATTTCCGGGACAAAAGTGTCCTGTTTTAGGAAACTATGCTCAAATGGCCTGAGCACTAGCGTTCCGTTTTTGGAAAATGAATAGACTCTCTGACTCCGAATGCCGTTAGGAGTCAAGTGGAGTCATGGAGTCTGCTGTTTCCCCCATGGCTATAATGCCTAGACATCAATACTCATGGTCTCTGGTCATTCTATAAGTGTTAACCTCTTATTCTGTGTTAGCCATTCATGCGTACTTTTTTCTACATAAAGAACACGGCGTTCTCGAAAAAATCGGAAACGTTCTCTTTTCGACCTAATTGCGTTCTCTTTTAAAGTCTTGTCGGGAAAGAACGCTACATTTAAGCAATGAAAATTTTTACCGTAAAAGTTTTTATTTTAATGTTCTCAAAGAAGTTTAAAATAAAGAAAAACAAATAACAAGGAAAACGTTGAAATCATAACTCTCGCTTCCACTCGATCCATGTTCTTCGTCGAAGCTTTCATTAAATAATTTTGTGTGATAAAAATCTTGCTTAATGCATTGAACTTCGCAAGAGATAGTCACCAGGTTGGTGAATGGATTTGCTTGGGAACCTACAACAACTGGATCTATTATTAACAATACTTGATCAACTTTTCCCGTAGCAGTTTTTGTCACGCACCTTCCAATTAAAGCTGATTCTCGTTTTGGTCGAAAATTTCTTTTATCGATTTGTATAATAATATTCAAGTAGATCAATAGAAGGGGATTCAATGAAAGCGCTAGGATTTAAAGGTATCCATCCCCTCATTTTGGGGTTTCCGTAGAAATGCTGTGAAATAAAAACTAAAAGTCACTCATATTTTCAGGACTGGTTGGAAACTCAATGGAGCACTTTTTCTATTTTGTTTCAAGTTTCTAACTATTGTCGTTCAGCAGTTTTCCAGAAAACTTGGTTTTTCATTGTGCCACATTACGACCCTCATTAGATTTCCTCCGGTCGAGTTAAAAATTTTACCAGAGGTACTCAAGGTCATAGCGCAGAGGTATAATTTTGGAATTCTTTTTTACACCTTTCTTTACCGAGTTATAGAAAAATACTGAAAAACGTCTCAGAAACCAAGTTTTTCAATTTTAGAGGCCCTATAACTCGGTAAAAAACGTCTAAAATAAAATTCCAGAAAAATACCTCTGCAATAGTGTCTTGAGTACCTCTGGTAAAATTCGTAACTCGATCGGATGAAAACGGCGGTCGTAACGTAGCACAGTGAAGCCCGGTAGTAAAAAAGTAGCTTTCGAGTAAAACCGTATTTTGTACATAGGTTGCTTTTTTCAGAGCATTTGGCGCGATGCTTATATTGCCGCGAAAACTCATCGGAAAATTCACTAAAACGTTTCATTGTGAAGAAAACATTTTCTTCTGTCATACTATGCGTAACAAAAATTTCATCATCTGATGAACAAGAAATCAGCGGATAGCCCACAGTATCTACTATCAGGATCCAATGTTATTTGGTCCTCACCGGAGGGGTATAGAGGTTTTAAAAGTTCCTGAAAACCTTGAAAAGCAGGCTTTTCGAAAAAGTTTTACTTTCCGATTAAAAAGCAAATCGAAAACTACTTTCAACAATACCAGAAAATAGAGCAAACATTTCTGATCAGAACGAGATATCTCCCAGTTCTGAATGATATTCTGACCAGGAGTTATGAGAGTTTTGCGGGAAGCCCTAAAACTTGCATCAGATACTGGCGCCACCATATCTCGAAAGTGGCTCTCACCTTAACACCATTTCGTAGTCCCCAGATTTCTTGGTAACGAAACTTCGCAGAGAGCTCGGGAAGGTCTTAAATTGAAGCTGACGCATGTGGCTAGAAACTGATAGAGCTCGATTTTTGATATTTGAGCTACATTTGTGATTAGAAAAACATCTTTACCAAAGTTAATGAGACTTTTTCGAATTTGGATTTTTGATGCTGACCATTAATTTGAAAAGTAAAATATCAGAATCCGGCTCTATTACCCTCTAGCCACATGCGTTTTCGTCAACTTGCAACCAACCAGAGCTCTCCACAACGTTTTAGAAAACCTTAAAAAACCAATAATTCATATAGTATTCAAACATTATCTAAATATACTAAGCGTCGCTTATCAAATCATATTTTAACGAAAAATACAGTAAATATACAATCAAATGATAATAATAATATAACAGTTAATACCCACACGGCAGATAAGATAAATACAGTAAATGAAATAAATGACTTTTCAGGCATACGTATTGTAGATCAGCTAAATAATGAAAATAAAAAATCTTTCTTTCAAATTCAACTTAATGGAAAAACTAGATATATACACAAACAATCGGCATGTTGGTGTTTGACAGGAGATACAGATCATTTATGGGTAAATAGACTGAAACGTGTTCAGGTAAAATAAACACAGCCTATCTGCTAACAAATGATCTAAATTTCCTGTCTAAATATCAACATGACCAATCAGCAACTATAATACACTAATTTCACTTCAATTTTGTGCCATATTCTACTATTAACATTTTTATTTAGTCTTTTTAAACATATTATAATCATCTCTTTCTATCTCCTTTGTTTAGATGTTAACTATACTAGAATAAAACTTATTCTGTCGATTAGCCATATTGTTCTATATATGTATACATAAATGTGTTTTTAATTATACTATATACTTACTTTGTTGGGTGTGCTTTTTTTTAGTTGTTTCATTGCTCTGTTGTCGAAAATACAATTGCTTAGCAATACTTTTGCTATCTATCAATCAAAAAAAAAAATGTTCATTTGTAAAAATTTTGATCTGCTCATATGTTGTCAGATTGTACAATACGCTAAGTGTTCTTTTATTAAACATTTATGCTCAAATATATCTCTATATGTAGATAGTTTTCGTTGTTTCTCAATAAAATTTCATACAGTTAAAATTCAAGTGCACAAGAAAAGACAACAAAGATAACGTCAATGCCAACATTTCTACTAGGTATGTTCGAGTGTTTGGCTTTTAACCAAAGTCTGATTCATCTTACAACAAGGTCCAAAGTTCGGATCGCGATTTTCTGCAGAGAAGAGAAAAACAGTCAGAAAAAAAGCACAAAATATAAACTAATACTACGTTTGCTCTAAAATTGTCTCACGCTTTTAGAGTGACACTTCAGTCATAAGTGCATGAAGTGAGATTTTTCTCCCTTGCTTGCCCACTCTGGTGCAGAGGCCTTTTTTTAACAATCGTCTAACTAAAGATTGTTAAAAATGTACAATTTGTAATTTGCGTAATGTTGTTTTAGATTGAACAGGTCAAATAAATCAGAGTTTAGATATATCTTAATCGCTCTTCTTTTTAATAGTAATAAATATTCTCGTTTCTCAAAACAAAAAATTTCAGATGCAACATACAGAAGATCTGTTAAACAATAATAGAGTCCCCATAGTATATCTGATATATTTAAAGGCTAGGTTTCTCGAAGTAACTGTTTGTGAGGAATCCAATGGCAGTCTGAGAAACTCTTGAAAATATTTCTAAACCGAAATAAGCACCTATTTTCGACTGAAAATATATATGAATTACAAGATTTGCGAGACGCGTCTCAAAAAACCGACAGAAACGAATGTAACTTCATTCAAACGCAAAAATCAGTGTATTGTACTTTCTTCGAAAACGAAAATCGCAATTCCTACAAGAACATAACGACTTTATTGCGTTTAGTACTCGATGAGGGTGAAAACAAATCTTTAACAGAAATTAAAGTTATTCAAACTCGAAACGCAACTTTCTACAAGTGTACAACACAAAACGTGACACACAGTGAAAATTTGCGTTAAAAACGCGTTTTTCACTCACTTATTTGATATAGAAACGCTAAAACCGCATTAAAACGAGTTTTCAAAAGATATAGGTCACTGACTGGGTGGCTATTAATAACAGTTATTAAGTATCCATCTAAATATCATTCGATGTTAGTATAACTAACTCAATGGACTCTATACCTATTGGTCATATCGGATTATAACACGGGACTATTAGTAAACGTTAACATAACACTCATTTCTATTCCAGTCTGCCGGTCATAGGTAGTTACCATTTCTCAATAAATCTGTCCTCATTTCAAAATGGAATGGGATCTACTTAGACGTTTATGCACAAAGATAGTCAGAAAAATCAAAGAGACCATCAGCGTTACTTATTAGTCAAAAGAAGAGCAATTATATTGGTCCATATTTTAATATTGCCGTACTGACCATTTGAATTGCCGCTTTCTGCCATCATTGTGGTCGTATTCACAGC
>CAJNOQ010001450.1:0-31460 GCA_905250885.1 Didymodactylos carnosus
GCAAAAAATTCGATGTCCTCCACCCATTATGCCACAAATGCCATGTCCACCACCCATTATGCCACAAATGCCATGTCTTCCTCAGATGATGCCACAAATGCCATGTCCACCACCCATTATGCCACAAATGCCATGTCCGCCACCCATTATGCCGCAAATGCCGTGTCTTCCTCAGATGCCGATGATACAACAACAAGTACCTTGTATGCCTCAGCAAAGTTTCATGCCTCAACAGATTCCTTGTATGCCACCTCAATTTCCAATGCAACAATCGTTTCAAAACCCTTGCTTGTCATCAATGTATCCATCATCTCAAATGGGTGGATCATTTGCCGGCTATGGATCTCAAATGATGTTACCACAAATGGGAATGGGGGTAAACAATTATCTTGGATATGGTGGTATTAATCCGTCTGGATTCGCTGGTTATTCAGGTAGTAATATGATGGGCGGTTTCCCTTCGAGTGGACGTGTTCTGGTTGTGTGTTGTGCTTTTCCCCAGCCATAAATTTTTAAATGATTTATCGTTATCCACGATACCTTGACACAGTGGTGAAGAAGCAAACGACTGCATTGTGTCGCGTAGGTTCTCTGTTGACTTTTATTATACATATCGTTTTAAAATTTATAACGTTTATAAGCTTTCAGCGAAGCACAACAATTATTATGCTATCGACGACGGATTAACAGAAGAGTTTTGCATTCCAATAAAGAAACAAATCTGTATTTGGTGAATTTTTTAATTAAGAAAACATCGGACCTTTCAAGCATATAAATGCAGCTTTTCATAAGAAACGAAGCATCGTAATTTTCGCTTGTTTATGTGTGTTTAACTGCCTTATGTCAGTTTCTTTTCGTCTGTTTTTTGTTGAAAAAGGAACAAAGCAGATATTAATTGTTTTCTTTTATGTAATTTATTTCTTACCATTCTGAACATACAACATCCAAAAAATCATACGTCGATGTTTACTATTTTATCACAACAGCCATTTTCAGGTTAAATAGCAAACTCCGAAGTCACATGTCTCTTCTCTTCGAAAGTTTATTCATCGTTGGATCTTTCTCCAATATCTAAACGTGTATTACAGATGTTGCAAGGTAAACATAAAATTAGAAAAAAGACGTCTGACTATAAAAAAGAGATCAGGCGTATGTGATCTCAGCTCTAGAGGTAAAATATGAAATGACAATTTTTCTTTCATAGTACTGTGTGAATAAAATTTAAACGTCAAAATTAATTATTATCCATTTTTGTGATTGATTTATAGTAGGGAATATGCTGTAATACAGCCTGTTCTGAACTGCGATTAACTAGAAGAGAGCAAATTTCATGCATCTTGTTTTGTGATTATACCAAGAATAATTATATAACTTCTTTTCCTAACAGGGCTGTAGATAAACGTAGAAGTTTTAGAAGCGATCGTTCGAAAGATCATCCAGAGGGGAAAACCAGACTTAAGTCTCAATAATGGATTTTCAAAGTTCATCTAAATCCACAGAAGCCCCTAAAAGTCCAGCAGTTTTTATGGATCTACGTGGGCTTACGCAAACTTTTGGAGACTTACATGGATTCTTGCGGTTTTTGAACATTTGAATATACTTGTAAAGTCCAATGAACTTTGGCTCGAAGATACTTTGAAACTGCATGTAAGTCGGCATGAATCGATCGTTGTTTGAAACTCCTAGGCACTAGATTTCATTAAGTTTTGTTGAGTAAAGTGGTTAAAGAAAAAATGCACTGGTTGCTGCTGCATGCCTGTATTGCTTATTATTCTTGTAACCGATCGATCTATCTGAATATAAGGTGACAAAATGTGAGGGATTTTAAGTTACTATTACAAATACATTTCGTCCGTTGAATATTCACAAGAGGAGAATAGTGGCATATATCCAGTTGTGTAAATGTGAATTAGAGGGTGACTCCCCGATATGTACTCTTAAGCTTTGTCACTTTTATGAGGACACCTGATTACATATATCCTCAAGTTCTTTCGATGAACTGAAAAGTATTTGCAGTGTTATCAATTAATTAAGTTTAAATTTTAATTAAAATTTGAGCTGCTAGTGCGAAATAGTCAAAAATAATCGTAAGAAAAGTCATTTTGCATTGCTTGATAGCCGATGATCTATTGTTATAGTTTCATGAAAAAAAAATTAAAAAAAGTTTTTTTAAAGCACTGATTTATAACTAATCGATGCTCATTAGCATTACTCCAGCGCGTTACACTTTTATTTGCGAATTAACAATTTATTGTAAATCATGAACTAATACATTATTCGATAGAGATTTTCAAGCGCTACAAAACCTTGTATTTGTCTTTCCAAAAAATATCAACAAGGCGCTAGTTAACCTGTTTTTTAGGCGAACCGGGCTTCTAAGCAGGTTATGTGAGCTATTATCCTTTTTAGAACACGGAGTCATCACAAACTTTTTTAATAACTTTTGAACAAAGACAGATACAGACTTGCGGTTTTCGCTATCCGAAAGATGCGGCTTGGAGACATCTTTTCATAATGTCAAAAATCTTCAAAATCTGTTTTTCGATACTGTTTTTTTAGGAGATCTTTGGAAAACCGGATCATAGCCAAATACGTTGAAACACAAATCTATTGATTTGTGTCCATGAGGAGAGCGCCTAGAATGTTTTCTTTAAATGGGAATCCTTCGACTTCATTTTTCAAGCCTCACATCGGATCTGTCAGAAGCCCCAGGATCGGTTTCCAATGGCTCTTGGAAACATTAGGAGTGGATGGAACATGGATCATCGACTATGCTGAATTTCATGGCAATGTTTGTTTCCAGAACAAAACTTCATAAATCTACTGAACCTGTGCTAGATGATATAACACATTTTTGCCTATTTTCACAAAACCTTAAAATATTCAAAACTCCCAAGGGAACATATTTGAGTGTTTCTGTAGAAACGAGATGAAAAGCAGCGTATCTGGTAGAGAATTTGTTGCTGATTACGAACATGAATATCTTTGCTGCTCTCGTTGGTGCCTTAAAAGATAGAGGGTACAACTTCTTAACCTGACGTACCTCCCCGACAGTAATTATCTCCTTTGTTAGACAAATATTTTTCAGAAAAAATCATTTGCAAAAGCTAAAAACCACTTTTTCTTACTCAGCTCGATGCGGTCTATCCAACCATGTATACAAAAACAAAACAAAAACTTTTTACTGAAAATTCGAATTGCCGCCACCTTAGTTATCTCCTTTGTTAGACGAATATTTTTTTTCTAAAGCAATCAGGGAAAATTGGGAAAGATTCAACATAAAGAAGGTTTTCTGTGAAGAATTTGCAATGATTCTCGAATTAGTAAACGATATTTGGATGAATCTCTCAATACAATCTTCCATCCCTGCCAGTCTATATTATGACCCGTTTCGAGTGTGGATCTGTAAAGAGCCGACTTCATTAGTTTCTTGTTAATCTCGACTACATTTTTATCTTCCATTTCTTCTTCTTTAGGACAGTAAATCGATATTTCTTTATCTTATTTCTTTTCGAGTGTCTTATATTAGCTCTACTTGATTTATTGTATTTGTTGACGAATTTGTTTTTGAGACCGAAGACTGTGTTGGTGGCTGTGGAGCGCCATGTTCTTCATGACGTCTTGTAGCTTGCCGAATACTTACTCCTATATAACTTTCATCACAGTCTGCGCATGATAGTTCGTAAACAAGATGTGATTGAAGGTTGTTACTAATTATATCTTTCCTTGAAACATACGTGGAAATCGGAGGAGGGGAACGAGGTATAGACTGTACGTATAAATTTGGTCTTACAGTTTTACTTAATTCAATAATTTGTTTTCCGGGTAGAGTATCCAGAAAAGGAATAGAATAGTATTGTCTAGTTTCAATTGTGAACTGAATGTCAGAATCGAAACTATTCAAAATCTCTAATAACTTCTCGGTGTTTGTACCTTTCTTCACTAGCACAAAGCAATCGTCCACGAACCATCTCCAGAATAGCACACCATTTATCTGTGATCTCCGTTTCAGCTTTTCTTCTAAGTAACTGACATAGATATTTGCGAATAGGGAACCCAAAGGGCTTCCCATCGCTACACCTTCCACTTGACAATAGATTTTATTGTTAAATATGAAGTGTGATCCTTTTGTGGCAATTTCAAGTAAGGATTTCATTTCTTTTCTGTTTTTACAATTGTCACATAATTTAACGTCCTTTTCTTGACTGAATCGCTAATACATACAATTATTTTCACAACAACTTTTTCTCCTTTTTTATAGAATCTCGTTCGTAGGAAATTATTGTTTTATACATTACTGCAATTAATTTGACGAACTACTTCCGCAAAGGACCATATTTTATTAGCTATATTTGCTATATGTTTGATCATTGCCTATTGTGCACTCTCCTCTCCCTCTTTGTCTCATCATTATGATCGAAGAAAATCGAATGCTGTATTTTATGAAAATATTAGACTAATTTCTTAATCAAAACATGCTTCAAATTCTAAGCATAGAGTTTTACGGCGATCTTTTAATGTAAAAAATTTTAAATTGCAATAGGCTTTGCTAAAATAACCATTTTATGCTACGCTACTACTTTTCTTTCATATTGATACACACACGGTCATTCATCCTTTTCGACTTTTGGCAATATGTACCTTTTCAACAAAAACAAATCACAAATTCAGAATTAATTCATGGCACTGTATAGCATAATCATGTATAAAACATTAATTTTGTAGGGGAAAATTTGAGTAAAAACGTGAACGCCTTAATCGATTTCGATCGAAAAACGTTTTTAATTAAATAGGATTTAGAAAGTCTAATTACGCGTTTAATTCGTTTTAAACATTTTTCGTTTTATTTAGATATGTATTTTAAAGCGTAGTCAGTGAAACTAAACTAAAAGTAATAGTGCTTAACAAGAAAATATCAAATGGGCGCATGACAAGTCAAAATTGCGCCCTGTTGCACAGAGTATTTTTGTGAATAATTTAGAAGCAAACTGTTACTTATTTGCTAGAGGGATCAGCAAGAGAGATCTAAAAGTATTCATTTTTATCGTAGAAACTATATCGATATCAAAGTTGATGAGATTGTATTGGATAGACATTGCTTTTGCGACATGCTAACTGATCATAGTCAACGTAAAAATTACAGGGGATTTGAATTTTGAATAGAAAAATTACATGTAGATAGCCAAAGTTTTCTATTTATTATAGTATAATATTTTTCGTCATTTTGTTTTCGTATATCAGTTATATATATTTAAACAGCAATTTGCTCGATTAAAAATGTAAGACTAGTCATGATGAAATTCAGATTATACGCTAGTTGAAGGCTGAAATATTCATAACTATACCACAAACCATGGAAATAAGTCATCTTTTTTACAGTTAGAATTAGCGTGACGAGTAATATCTTGATAGTTTTACGTTGAATCTGCTAACCTTGTGTAGCCGTGTGAGAACACTGATGGACTTAGCTTCAATCATCAAAGTCGATTGAAGCAATAAAACTTTGAAAACAATTTCGTTGGTCTAATTTTTCGTGTTGCGGTAGATATCTTTTTTGATTAAAGGAAAAGGTATTGCTCGCTCAAATCATTTTTGAAGAATATGAAATGAATAGGAATGATACATACTGGCTATTACAACAATAGCGGTTTTACCCAGATCACATTTGAGCAAAATAATTTGACCTGTTTGTGTCTTTCCTTGAGAAAACTTATGTTTACATAAGACCAAATTTAGTTGTCTACGTTTCTTGATTGAAAGATTAAACTTTAAGTTCTTTTAATGGCGATGTTGTTCTGTAAACTTTACTCTGTTGTATAAATAGACATAGTATATAATTATCATCAACATCTCATTCCATGGTGTTAATTTATCTTCAAAAAAAACTGTATCAATAACAGATGAAATGTTTCACGCTCAGAAAGATCCACAGAAAGAAAAAACTTATCGTTCAATGATAAGGGTATTAGGAAAAAAACACGTTAATTTTTTACTTCAGAAAGAGCAACATGTATTCTGATTGTAAATGAAGATACTCTTTCGGAAACTCTAAGAATAAAAAACTGATATTATAAATTAATGAACTTTTGAAATCAACATAATTGACATACAATTTGACACCGCCTAAAAAGATTTTCTCTAAAAGATATAATTTTATCTGATTTCCCTTCTATTAGTTCCGATGATAAGAAAAAATTCTAATTTCTAACTTTGGTTTTTCTCTTAATTCAATATAAAATTATATTTTTCACTGTAACATAAAGTGTAGTGGCATGGTATGTTGTTAATTTTCTGGCAAAAAAAGTTTTTTACCAAAATGTAGCTCTAAAAGTTAACTGTGTAACAGTGCAAATCCTACTGCATTATCATTCAAGGAAACCGAAAAAAATTAATTAGTTTTAAATTAAATTTGTTTTAGTTCAGGAGCAAAAGTTTCTCGAAACTTATTGACACTGATTTTTTGTACAGATACACTCGAAGGAATTTGCTACTTTTGTCTGAAAGTCTTGATAGATGCTGTCATCTGGTACTCATTTTGCAATGTAATTTTCCAGTCACGAGGGCTCGTGTCCTAAACTAAATAGGTCTCTGCCAAACCTAGAAAATCTGAAAGTTTGATTCCTGACGTTTTTATGGCTCTAAATAATACACACTGTACGAGAATTGATGAGATTTCTGTCGAGTTTTTGAAACGTTCTTCGGAAACTATAGCCCCGCTCTCTCAAGATGTCAAATGCCGGGATTAAAGATGAATTTTTTTCGTAGTTCACTTCATATAATGAGGGTAGGAGTCACTAGGTAAAAATCAACAGCTTTCTATCAACGTTAGTTCCAGTGATATGGAGGCGCCTCTTAAAACCGGTCTTCCTTCTTCTATTTATCAATGATCTGACGACTATATGTCAAGTTCTTCTACGTTAATATTCATGTTTGCTGATGATCTGTTTTGCTATGCTCCTTTATGCGCAAGTGACGATCTTTAGCATGTGAGAGAAGAGATACACAAATAAATGTATGGTGTTCCTTCATCTTAGTTTAGTTAAACGTTGCTAAATAAATGTTGCTAATTAGTTTTTGATAGGTCACCTCTTTGTGTTTCTCCTTCTACTATGTCATTAAAAGATCGTATTCTGAAGCGTGTTAGTGAGGCTAAATTATTATGTGTAGTCTTGAGTTGCGATTTAAAATGGGCTGAACATATCCAGCAAACAGCTAGTAAGAGCTGTCAGTGGCTGGATGCTATAAATTTTACTTTTCAAGAAGCCCTACGAAAATTGAGGCAACATCTCTGTCTCACGTGTGCTCGTCCTTTGATGGAATATGCTTCCGTTGTTTTTGATAGCACTCTTAAGACATACTTGGAACCATTAAATTCGATCCTATGCTTAATGGCTCACATTGTCTGTAAGAATTAGCAGTCCCGTCTCCTGCTAGAGAGAAGAGACTTGGATTTGAAGTATTGTCACATCGTAGAAAAACTACACTAAAAAAAAGTGTGCCCAAAACCACTCTTTTTAAGAATCACTTTTCCGCTAAACACTTTCCAGAAAGATCACATTTAAAACTGGAAGCAGAGAAACACTTTTGAAAACTCTAATATTTTTATATAGTTGTACGTATTACTTTATGTGATTTATTTCCATTCTCTCTTTAAAGATCTAACGCTCTTGTGCATCTCTGTGTTCTCTTTGTTACTGCTTTTGCTAGTTACCAAAAATAATCAGATAGATTGTCATTTGAGGTATACAGTATCGATAATTTATACGCAGAGAGTAAGACCAATAATTTTGCAAGATACTGTATATTACAACAAGATGCCAATTATCAATAGCAAAGATCTCCGATCACTTCAGTATATATATCTATATCTATATATATGTATCCTGTCCTCTCGATTCGCTCCTAATTGGCTTCGTAAAATTAAAGAACATCAAAAGTGAGAGTGAGTAATAGTGAAATTTAATGGATTTTTAATTTAGTCCACTATTCAGCTAGTTAATTATGCTAAGTGCTACCATTACTTTGTTTTTATTCAGCTTGAACATCTCTTCATACGTATAAAATGTATGAAAAGAAAAACCTTTTACAGCAAAAACTTTTAATGATAGAAAAAAGTAGTGAGAAAGAGCTTTCTTATTTTAAAATTTTTCAATAGCAAGACAAATTTTTTTTGTAATTACGGCATCCTTACTGTGTTAACGTTTGTGATTTTGTTTCTGAAATGTAAGAAAAGATTTTCTTTTATAATTGTTTGAACTTTCTAACATTTTTTTCACGGTTGTACGGATTTTAGTGAGATAATTATAAATACAATAATTAAGAACTTTTCAATATGACAACAATTTTTATCGCGTTTAACTACCAACTGACTGAATTATGAATTATTAAAATGATTACTATTATAAAATCTACAAGAGAAAGGAATCAACAGAATTATCTTAGGTTGTTTTACACTGTTCATTTTCTTTCTTTGATCCTTCGTGTGGAAATTCTTGTAATCTTGATTGTAGACGATAAGATAAGAAATTCTTGTTGATTATTAATGAACAATCTTTGACAACGACAGCTCCAAAGGTAAAGATGTATTAAGAAAGTTTTGAACCAGATTCTGCCTAGTCAAAAATCCTTATGAAAATTCTATAGAGGCTTGTAAGAGAAAAACAAAATCTGACACATATTCTGAAAGAATTTGGATGTTATTTATTCAAGAGTCTAAAAACTATACATTTTTACCCGTTTTCTGTAAAGTCTATAAATCACAACTGGAGAAATATGTATGAGCGCAGAAGATTAACATTTTTGACAAGGATAGATTAACCGAACTTTTATCTTTGGTTTGAAATACAACAATTGGATGAGATTGAAGTTTACAAATTTGTTTTATTATTTTTAGCAATATCTGATTTATCATTACTATTCCCTTTCCTCTGACTTTTATCAAGCGATGCAAGAAGCTTTATTCTGTTTATTTATATTAAACTTATTCATAGTTTGTTTTGGTTTACGATAATTAATAAGTTGAGAAAAAGCATAAATTCAAATAAACAAAAATACATAAATTCCGACCAATGCTTTGGAAGAGTCGAACTGTGATATTTTTGGTTAGTGGTGGTTTAACTGCGGGAAACAACTATGAAAGAGGTTCCTACACGTGTTTTGGAGAAGAATACTGGATCATATATGAAAGTTTGCTTACCAACTAGTTTACGTTCTGTTATAGTTATATTCCTGTACAATTAGCGTTCACTCTCACATGCTTTAGACAATGGAAAAAGACATCTCCACTTCTGGATGCAAAAGTAGAGTCTTATCATAAAAACATAAGAGGAACAGAATGGATCATTATGCTGAGATCTTAATGTACTAATTTAAAAAGACATAAAACAATCTGGAGGCAGAAGTATTGAAGTAGTTATAAAATGGTCAAGACATTAGGGAAATGAATGTTGATGTTCAAAAAGAAGAAGAACAACATGAAATTAATAGGAAAAATAATAGAATATAACAAAGTGCATTGAAAGTTCTGAACATGTAACTAATACAACATACCCATTCAACGGGCAAGTTTAAGTTTACTAGAACACATCCGGATCTACGATTAGAATAAATGTTCATTTCACTAGTTTCGTGGGCAGTGGACATACCAAACTGTCTCACATATTACTCGTTTTACTCCACTTAACAGAACAAAATCGTTCTGTCATGAGTCCTGTAGTATAACTACAAACTAAAGTGTTCCCAGGTCAAAAATTCAGATCAAGATCTTATAAGATCTTATATAAAATCATACAAGAATCTCACGACATCAGACGAAATTGTACAAGAATCTTATAAGATTTTTGAGTAAGATTCTTTGACCTGGTTTCTTCAAAGAAGCACAAGTTTGATAGAACTTTAACAGACGTAACAGCTGAAGTGCTGTAAGAAGCCTTTGATGTTTATCACAGAGCTAGAATACCTATCCATTTTAAGTTTTTATCCGCCAATCAAAGTTGACTAGTTTATCTAGATAGAAAAATTGTTGTCTTCATTCAGCGTCATATGTCTATCATACTATTAAAAATAATAAGGATAAAATCTGAGACAAAACAGACAAATCGCCTGAGAATAAAAAACGTATTCCAAAATAGGATGCATTATAAAAAAGAATAAAATTCTTTTCACTATCTTAAATAGTAACGAATCTGTTCTATGAAAATCTGTCATAAATAATAATTGAATTTTTTTTACTAATCCATCCTCTTTATACTCAACTTTCATTGATAAGATTTGTCGGTAAAAATATCCTTAATATGTCAACTTTGTTTATACCGATAAAACACTGAAAAAGAATAAGATAGTTCAGAAGTCGGACATCCGCTAGGAACAAACATTAAACGTTTCATTTTTATTTTTTTCTCAATTAATCAATTTCTTTTTTGAGTTCTTCTTTATATTTAGTAGAATAGGTATTTTTTATAGTCTTAAATAATTTCTATTTTCATTTTTCTACAATAAATGATCACATTGTAACACTATTATTCGTTAATTTAGCTTTGAAATATATATTGAACATACATAATCACATATTACAACATTATTTCTTTTACTAATCAATCACTATATTCATTTGAAAAAAAAAATATATTTTTTTCCATTATAGTATTATCGTAAATAAATCAAAATTTAATTCGAATAATCAATATGAGTATTGTCACTTGTTCTAATATATCTGAGATATATTTTGATGGTATATATTGATAAATTTTTTCTTTTGTTCTTTTGTTTTTGTTGACGTAGTCGTGTCAATTGTTATTAATAATGATTTGAAAGTTCTCGTAAATAGTATAGCATACGTGAAAAAAGAGAAATTATTAAATAAAGCAAGTAAGTGACTAAAATACGATTTTTTTTCTCAACACTCTTACACCAACGTAGAACGATTATCATTATTCTAATTTAATCTTTAAATTTTTATTTCATTATTATTAAATGAAATGTACAAATTTTTGTACTTCTAAATGAGAAATCTATAAGCACAGATTCGTATTTTTTTCCATGCGAGTATAATTCATTCATAAAAACATACTAGCAAAATAACTTCGTGAGTAATTATATAGTTTTATATTTATATTTTCGTATCGACTTACTCTTGAGATTAGAAACTTGTTTACCATATAACATTTTCTAGTATTTTTCTTAGAAGATAAAGAAATAACAAAAATGTTAGAATTATCTGCGTCTATCGCGATATTTATAAACACATCTTGTCAATATAAAACTATAGTTCTTTGGTGTAAAACTTGAGTTTTTTCAACTTGATTGAGTAACTTTTAAAACTTAAACGATGCAGAATTTTGTCTAGTTTTTAATAGTATGGTTGACTCAGAATAAATCATTATGCTTTCTTTAACACTTTGAAAATAGTAAACTTTCTCAAGAAGTACCTTATTCTTCTTCAAACAGGATTTTCCTTATTATGAGTTGTCTATGACTTGTTTTAATCGAGTGTATCCACAAAAAAATGCAAAGAATTCGGATCGCTGCATCTTTTAGTCATTATTTTTATGACTATATGTGATAGATAATCTCATTTTAAAAAAATGTTACTTTTTACATCCTAGTAAAATAGTTTTTGACAGAGTTTATTATTTTGAAAATTTTAAATGATGAAAGCATAATGATTTACTTTAAACCAAGCTTACTATTAAAAACTAGACAAAATTCTGCATCGTTTAAGCCTAGAACAAAGTTTTAATAATTACTTAAGCAGGATGAAAAACATCAAAATTTTCAATCTGAGTTTGACACCACAGGAATATAATCTCATCCATGATTGTCATTTTAGATGGCATTAAAAATTCATTACAGATGTTTCTATCTGTGCATTGTATTTTCAATTTTACTTAATGAAACATACTCAAAATCTGTATATCCACATGCCCATGGTCAGCGATTGTCTATTTCTCGTTATCCACATACGAAAGATCGCATGTTAAGAAGTATTCTTGGTAAATTATTGAACGTTGATACAAATGTTATTTATACACCAGGCAATGACATACCACCAATAGAACAAGAATCATCAACAATTTTACCACAAACATTATTTGATTTTAAAGCGCAGCATACATGTGTGACAGCTTGTTACGCATGTCTAGGAGGGCCGTCATCTTTGGAAGAATCAAATGTAACATAAAAAGTTTTTGAATTTTATGAAATTTAAAATTTAATATATTTTCTTTATTGTAGATCAAGCGATCGTCTGATGAAAATTGTGGGCCTATGTGTGATTGTGCCGATATGTGTTTCACTACTTCTTTAAAAGAAGTGAATTTACAATATGGTGGTGAAAAATCATGCTGGTTACGATCATATTTACAAGCAATTTCTGACGAACCGGTTATGTAAAATATAATGTGATGTTTTGGGTTAATTTATAATGTAAATCCAGGACCATTATTTGAACATTTCGTACTAATGAAAAAAAAAACAGGTGTTACAATCATAAACATGAGCTACTATTATCGAAATACGTCATTTATAAAAGGCATATAAAAAACGTGTAATGGAATCTTTCTGTTAATATCAGCACATGTGTAGAGAAAGTGAGAGCAATACTACTATCGTAAATAAATAATTGAATGACATTTAATTAATGGATGAATCTATACAAATCCTAACTTTGTGTTTGAAAATGCTAGAGAAATTTGGTTATTTAAAAAGTTCTGAAGTTATTGGAAAGAATATCCAGTGTCATCAATTCATTAAACAAATCAGCAACTATATATATATATGTCGGAGTTTGAATTAGATTAATACTGAGCGAACAGGAAGTCGCAGTTCAATGTCAGATTGATCTAAACCAAACTGAGATTAAATTGAGAATATTTCACGTGTCTAGAGAGAGAGAGAGAGAGAGAGGTTTATTTTTGAAGAACAAATAAACCTTTAAAAAGGCGCTTGACTCAAAGTCTTCTGCCTGATAAAACAAAAAGTCGGACATTTAAAATTTCAAGATTTAAACGTACAAATTTCAGTTAGTGTTTCCTGTACAGAAGTGAGAAAGTGGTAGATCAAGTATATTGTTTAAATTTATAGTTTGTCTGAAAACAATCGTTATCCTGGTGTTGCCGTTTATGATACATTTTTTGAGGTATCGTTCTATAAGTTGTCTAGTATAGTGTTTGAGGGCAACGACTTACTTATCAAAAATTTGATTATAATTGCAGCTGTTTTAAACTTCATCTTATTTAGTTGATATTTCGACCTTTAACCAGTCATTTTCAAAACGTTGTGTACAAGAATTGAAAAACAAAACTTCTTTTCTTTTTTCCTTACGTGATTTTATAGTATTCTTGTACTTGACTGTTCTGATTGTACAAGTCATCCATCTCCCTTGTTTTTGTTTCTCTCAATGCCGTCGGGATAAACGTCCAGTGGAACAGATCGATCTGTTCCATCAAGTCCTGGAGCTGCAGAGCGAATAAGAACTGCTTGACAAGCAGCCGATATCTATGTTGTTCTGATATAAGAATACGGAAATCAGCGTTTTTCATAACATGTCCTGTATTTTGATAATGTTTACCTATGGCCGACTTAAATTGTAATTCTCTTGAGTTTGAAATTTCCTTTATATTCGTCAAAGTGCTTAGTGAATCTTCAAAGTCGTCTTGATTTAATTTCTGAACAACTTTCTTTAACTCACCCGTTTGTGATCGTGTCACGGGACCTGATCGTGACCTATTCGGCACTTTGTCTTTAAGGTATATAGTGGTCTTCATAACTTTCCTAGGTACTTCTTTTGTTTTTATCGTGATTAATTTTTTTCCTGGTCTTTCAAATGTTCACTTATGTGGGTCTTCAGATGGCGACAAGTTTTACCTATGTACGTCTCATCACAAACGGAGCATTTCGCTTCGTAAACCAGGCCTGACTTCAGATAAGGAGGTATTGAATCTTTTGGACTGAAACCTAATCCAATCTTAGAATTAACATCATAGATAATTCTAACTTTTTTCTTCGGATAAATTTTGTTGACTGTTGCTACAATACGTTTACCGTACAACTGACTGCACAGGCCGAAATAAGGCACTCGAAATACTACATTTTCAGTTGCTGATGTGTCAGTAGTATTTACAGTAGTAGTTCTCGTAGAATAAATTATACCCAGTTGTTTACCAATAATAGCGTCGACAAATGATAGAGGATAGCCGTTCTTTTTAACTATGGTTCTAATAAAATCAAAATCTTTATGAAGAGTGCCGAAGGACGAACAAATCTTTATGGCACGAAAAGCCATCGTTGTGGTTGCATTTTGTTTGTACCTTTTCGGAACAAAACTGTCCGTCCCATTTAGTTAGAAGATCGGAGAAGGTCTTTTTCCTATATACTTCTGTGTCAAAACCCTGACCTTTTCTTCTGATATAAATATCGAGATGACACCTACATAGATTGAGATAGAAGGAGCTAAACTCTTGTGTAGCATGTCTAAGCGCGTCTAAGTACGCAGAATTTGCACCATTTCAGTGCGTCAAGACGCGTTTTATCTTGACGAGTTTAAACGTGTTTTCCATGCTTTAATTTCATTCTTACAAATAAATAATTTCATTCGAATTTTAACTCCTGTAGCAATTCAGACTTTTTTCTCGCGAAGTGAGTCTAGGTTCAGTTGCATTTACGATACAGGTCGTGATGAAATGGTTGTATTCAATAAACTCATGGATTGTGTTGGTTTTCTTGACCTCTTTTTGCCTTAATTCCCGGTTTAATGCCATCGAATAAACTCGCCAATTTGTCTGACTGAACATATATTGAGGCTGAGCACATTCAAGTTGACGAACATCAGAATCAACAGTGAGTTCAAACATCAATGGATTGTGGTCAGTTTTTGTATCAGCTAATACCGAGTGCATTAGTCAGTGATCTTGTTGGAGAGAGGTTTGCATGTCTGCCAACACCCAGTCTAATTTTTCCTGATATGCACCCTTGTCGAAAGTAGGTAGTGCATTTCTAACCACTTCAATATTATTATTAGTTAGCCACTCTTCTAACATTCTGCCGCTTTTGTTTGTTGTTTTGCATCCTAGCTGACCATTTTTTGCATTTAAATCCCCCATGATAAGAAATCTGCGATGGAGATTGACGATTTTGTTTAGAGAGACTGACCTGAGGCGGTATATAAATTGTTCCGATGATAAATTTTTCAGTGTTTTTTAGTTTAATTTCAATAATGGTTATTTCATTCTTTTCAATGTGACCAGAGTAAAATAGATTTGTAGGATGACAATTCCTCACGGCCAACAACGTTCCTCCACCGTTGTTGTTATTTGGTCGATCCTAGTGAAAGATGTTGAAGCCAGACATGGAAAGGGAGATTTGTAGTTAACTTTGTCTCATTTATAGAAAAACAATCAACATCATTATATGTTGTTAGAAGTTCTTGTTTGTATTTCAGTATGCTATTGATGTTAATATGACAAAATGTCATGATTGAGAAGAAGAAAATGATTTGTCGTTATTATTTTGTTTGTTGATTGTGTGATGTTGAGTTTTCACTGCTCCCTTTTTATCACAACTTTGGGATCTTGTGATGAAAAAGAGGATGGAGATGTTGGTGGTGGTCGTGTTTGTTGTGAGAGAGAGATAAAGTGTGAAGTTGTTGTTATTTGTTCCTGTTTGATGAAAGTGAAGTATGATCGGTTTTACTTTGTGGAACACGTGTCAAGAGGCGGGATTGCTGGTGTTGCTTGAGGTTGTGGCGATGTCTGTGGCTGGTTCGTTGTGTTGAGTTGCTTCGTGAACGTGTCTGAGAAGGTTTTCGTGATGATGATCTAGTTGTGTGAAGAGAATTTGATAGGATGGATCACAGACTGGCATTCGGAAGAGTGGACTTTGAGCTGATGATGATAATGTGGATGATGAAGTGTTTTGTTGTTGTTGTGTAAATGTGGAGATGATGGCCGTTGTCATTTGACACATGGCGGAGGTGAAAGCACTGACTATCATTGTAGTAGATTCCTCTAAAACTTCTTCAATCGAGATGGTTTGTTATTAATGATGTGAGCAAGGGCACGGTGACGATGGTGTTGGGAGAGGTGGATAATTTTGTGGATTTAATGAAGCTTGTGGTTTCAATGGAGTAGTGTATTCATCAATCATTTTTTGTAATTTTTGCCGCTGTTCAATAAAAGATGGATAGGCATTTGAGTTAGATGCATGACCACCTTCGCAACCGACACATTTCAATAGTGTTGTTGTGCATTTTTCAGTAGAATGATGATCAGCACATTTTGCGCAACTGTGATACGATTGTTTACAATATTTCTTTGGATGGCCGAATTTGAAACAGTCTCTGCAATGCAGTGAGGTATTGTTTGGTTTTGCCGCTTCACATTTTAACAAACAATAATCAACACGGAGACCTGTTCGTATTAGAGTTTCTCAATTCAATTTATTGGTCAATGTAATTTTAACAGTTTTCGTATTTTGGACTTTGACGTTTCAAACGTTCAACTGTTGTGAAACTGAAACCTTCTTGACTAAGACTTTATTTAACTTCGTCTATTTCTAAATCGTAGTCTACATTTTTAACAAAAACAATCTTTTCTGTTTCAATGATCTGTTTAATTTGAGCTGGCACATAAACTGTTATATTATCGTTTTTTGGAAAAGCACCTTGTGAAAATTTTCCAAAATTTTGTTATATGTTGTTACATCTGAGGGCTGAATAGTAAAGATTTTTTGCTTATCGTTGTATATAATGTTACAAATTTTAAGTGTTGGCATTGTTTCTTTACGTTTTTTCCCCAGCTGAACGCGTGCTACCTTTGTAAGACCTTTAATCACAATAGGTGCAACCTTGAATGCTTTTGTCTGCGGAGGTGTTTGTACTTTTTGATGTTTTGAGCTGCTGCTAACGTCCGATGCACCTCTTTTTAATTTAACATTGGACGAAGTTGGGCCACCTTGGTTCATATCGACGAACTGCGTTGTTTCCAGGTATGAGTGTGTATGTTCAAGTAATTAATGTAATGTGAGTGTAACAAGTAGTTGAGATATCGTAAGCTTGTGTTATTTCAAGATATTTTTATTTGATTTACTGATATTAGACGAAAAGCAATAATGGAGGTCTATCTTGTCAAGATCTTAGAAAGGTTTTCACGTGTCTTGGTTCTGACAGTACATCGGACTCGTATCTAAATTTTCTTTCATAGAATAAGTAACCGCAACTAAAGAGCATATTTAATGATCTAAATGAATCTATATTTCAATCGCTCAAAAAGTATATATAAAAGCTGCGTTTGCACGTTCAACAACTCCTTGAAACTGATGTCTTCGCCTGCCGTTAATAATGACTAAGCATGCATGAGCATGCCGCTTTAAAGTCTTTAATCACCTTTGAACAAGATAAAGGATTGGAGTTGGTCGACACCTTACAATAGAAGTTCTTTTCACCATCAGATTTATCGCCGTCACCAATGGCTAAATCACCTCCACAATTATACCATTTCTAGCCAAAATGGTACCATTGATCGATAGTCCGTTGTCTGACTGAATTGGGATGGAATTCTATCGGAAATTTTGTTACTTTTTACTAGAAGTAGAAGATAAGCTGACAGCACCAGTGTTCTTTCGAAATATATGCATGTAGTACTGAATCACATGGGTTTTACTTTTTTTACTGTGTCAACTATTTCTTCTTGTTTATTTTTGTCTAAGTCAGTTTGAGTTTGACCTGAAGAAATTTATAACTCGGTTTTGCCTTCCTAGTTCTTCTTTCGTTCTAGCCTGGTCTAGTCTGGAGTCCGACCGAAATTTGGATTAGCAGTTTGGACACTGACATATGCACTTTATACTCTCTGAAACTTACAACTCTACATTTTTCTCTTTTATGAATGCAGCTCTTCTACATAGTTCTGCATAGTTAAGAAAAGACGACATGCTTAGTCTTAAATCTAGCGGAATTTGCATAAGATATTTAACGATATTGTTACGTACAAACTTAAGGTAATAAAGTTAATTTTTTAAGGAATATTAGTACAAGAAAAGATACAGATCTGCGGTGCAACCAAGACTGACCTCATTGATTCGTGAAAAAATCACAGTCAAAGTACTCTCTGAAGATGGCATGGCCGAAGGATACAGGTTGGAGCGCCATGCTCTGTTCTGTTAACCACGTTTTCTATGTGTATGTATAGATTAAAATGTCGATTTTGTATTCGTGCAAGCTTCATCCGTATACTATCAATAGTTCGAGCAAGGACTCAGTTTTTCTAGAGTGGAACATCTAGAGTTGTCCATATCCACTCAACTCAGTTTTTGTCACTAATGTTAAATATGACATTGAATTTGCAAAAACACTAAAATTTGATGGTGAAAACTGCAAAATATGAATACATCCCTACAAAAACAAATTTTTGTCGGCACCGGTTGTGCACGAGTGCACACTCATGCCGAATAAATTTTTTCAGTTACCATTTTGTTTTGTTATTATTCGTGTATGTAAACACACACTACACTTGCAATATTTCGAATATCTTTTTGGCCCACGTCTTTTACTTCCGATAAGAGAAGTGTCGAGGCAATGCTGTATGATTATGGCATGTCGATCCTTTTCTTTGCAATGCCGTAACGAATTTCTTTTAATAGGATAGCACTGAAAAAAAACAATGCAGCATGGGCATGCTGTATTGAATTTTAGCAATGCGGCATCGTTTCTGAAGTGAAAAATCAACACTGCATGGCATCGATGCCAATTTGGCATTGCTTGGGATATACGAAAGATGCGCACGGAAAAATGCGCACGAGAAAGTTACGCACAGCGAATGTTATGCACGGATAGGTTGTGCACGAAATATAAAATTCTTATTTATACTTCAAAGGATAATTAATAAACAAAGGAACAGGAAACAGAATAGTAATTATTGTCTCTTAAAAAAATAAGGCCGTGACTATGGGTTTTCCGACCTAGAAAACCTATTAATAAAAATACGCGTCTTCGATTTTTTTTCAATCTTATAATCACGTTCAGCAGACAACATTCATCATATCCTGAAGTTTCGAACTCGTCTGATGTTTTTTGAGTGAACAGTGAATATTTTAATATCAAGTGAAGACAGCCTGGAAACTCCAACTCTGATAAAGCTCTGTTTTCACCCCGTTTTTGAATTACTTTCTCAAAACAAACATTGCAATCAGATTCAGCATGGGCAATTACGTATGTTTCATCCAATCTCAAGACTACCTGAAGCCACTGGATACCAGTCCTAAGACTCTAAGCAAATTGGATACCACGCCCAAATCACTGAAAATTAAGGTCTCATTTCACTCGCGTTTTAAAGAGAACACTTTGGGCTATCTGTTCATGAACAAAAATGAAAGTATTCGTACTTGAAGTTTTTGAACTATGAGTTGGTTTTCCAAAGATCACCTTAAAACCTTACTTTAAAAATCTATTTTTGAATTAATATCTATTATAAAAATGTACTCCAAAGTGTCTTCTTCTGAATGGTGAAAACCCAAACTCTCTACACATTTCCTTCTTGAGATATTTAAAAAGTAGTCACGTGTCTTATTTTTTTAAGAGACAATAATTACTATTCTGTTTCCTGTTCCTTTGTTTAGTAATTATCCTATGAAGCATAAATAAGAATTTTATATTTCGTGCGCAACCTATCCGTGCGTAACATTCCCTGTGCGCAACTTTCTCGTGCGCATCTTTCTGGATCCCCTTTGCTTGGTATCGCCCGGACACCTATGTATACCGATCTTTGGCGATGTCAGTGACACATGACATGCACATCGATGCTCATGCCATAATCATACGGCATTGCCCCGACACTTCTCTTATCAGAAGTAAAAGATGTGGGCTGAAAAGATATTCGAAATATTACAAGTGTACTGTGTGTTTATATACACGAATAATAACAAAACAAAATGGTGACTGAAAAAGAACCTTGGTATCGGTGCGAAACGTTCAGTGCGATACGCTCTAATTCATTGTTATTCTTTCTCTTCACTGGATGTCCGGAAACCTTCCAACGTTTTCGGTCATTTTCAATTGAACGGAAACTGTTTTCCTATTTTATTGCATAAAAGTCGGATTCGGATAAAGAAAATTAAGAATTAAGAATTTTTCGCCTCTCATTCAGAAAAAATGAATTTTCTCAGCAACGGAAAGGAATTTTAAAAAAGCTCTCCGTACTGTTTTTGCCTGTGTGAAGACGTATCGAATACGATGTATTACAGTCAAGGGAGAAAAGGCGGATCCGGGATTCCGCGTGGATCTGCATGGATCCCTAAATATCCGAAAGTTGTGCTAAGAGTGAGTACAAAAGCTTTCTATAAACCTGTTATACGTTTTAAACAGATAAGTAGGGCGCAACGAGTATTTTGCGCACTTTTTAAAAAGCTATAGCCATTTCACCCTCGCGGCGGAAAAATGCATTTTCTGGTGGCTTTAGCCTAACTTGCAGAACATCTGCTAGCCACATTTGCTAATGTAGAACCTTGCGGTTGCTGTCAAATTGAAGAGCGCGTCGAGTTCTATATATTTGGATGAAGAAAAGTTATGCTACATATCGGGGTCTTGAGATAGAGATTTCAGAAAAATCCCGTTTTCTAGAAAACCTAATGACCTAAAAATTTCTTTCAAAAGTTTTTCAACCATATCATTAGATAGCCCATTCGATTCTCCACAAAATGAGATGCTGGCCAAGTTTCTACGCACTTGCACGACCGAGTTTCAGGCTTTTTAGCATTACGAATATAAATTCATTCGCGTTAACGCCGTTTTCGATCTGTATCGTATTTTCTATGGCACTTTTTGAAACAACATCGTAGAAACTTGGCCAGAATCTCATTTTGTGGAGAATTGAATGGGCTATCTAATAATATAGTTGAAAAACTTCTGAAAGAAATTTTAAGGGCATTAGGTTTTCTAGAAAACGGTTTTTTTCTGAAATCTATCTCAAGACCCCGAGATGTAGCATAACGTTTCTTCATCCAAATATATAGAATTCGACGCGCTCTTTCATTTGATACCAACTTCAAGGTTCTACATTAGGGAATGTGGTCAACAGACGTTCTACAAGTTAGGCTAAATCCGCCGGAAAATGCATTTTTCCGTAGCGAGGGTAAAATGGCTATAACTGTTTTTCTAACAAGGCTAGAGACTTGCGGTTTCACTATTCGGTTCAGGTACCTGAGCTCTATATTGTAAGATCGGTCTCGTCACTGCCGTCAACGATCGATGTAAATGGTGGTAGGTTTTATATGGATTGAGCCTATCCATCAATGCCGAAAACATCACTTGCCGAAACATCACTTCGAGGGGGTCTGTTTTTTGATATTTTTTGATATTTTTCTTAGTAGTACGGATTTTCGAAATTTAAGACCCTTCTAGTATTTTCCACTTTTTTCCGTCAAAAACAGGTATCACGCGTGCCTTAAAATTAACGGCGATTGCAAGCTAATGTTATAGAAATTTTCAGCATCTACCGTTTTAACCAATGATTGTTATAAGTTCATAATGTGTGTTAAAAAACTTTATTTTGTAAATGTATATGTGCAGAAAAATATAATCAACATGTTCAACAAATACAATACTTACAAAACAAAAACAAAAATGACAATCAAAAATGAACTGTCATACATATTATAAAGTATTGTATTTGAATAAAAATTCTCCTTAAAATAATTGCTTACCGGTCATCAGTTCTTCGGTTCAATGTACATAAAAAATGTTTAGAAAATAAAAAATAAAATATGAGAAATGAATGGACGGAATAGGAATGCGTAAAAAGGATAAAATGTATGTTAGAACTGGAACGATGCAAATACTGTTATCAAAGAATATTAGTAAAATATGACATATTGCATTAATCGCAGAAAACAAAAAGAAAACACAATCGAACGTTGTAAAACTTATGAAGCAGTCTTCAATTCTAGAATAAAAATCCGAAAGGTATAAGTCATAGAATTAAAACACTTTTCAGTTGAGACGTACAGAGATGCTTAATGTGTACTATTACATTGGTTTAGGAATAAATCTCAATGTCAAATATATGGTAAGGACGGCAACTACTACTATTGAGTAAAATTGTGAAAAGCTTTACTAACAAAGTGCTCTTGGGATCGTAATGTATAGAAGCTTCGAAAGAGCATTACGACTACGCACAAAAGAAGTTAATAAACTTTATTGTTCTCGTTAGTTTACCGAATAAACACTTTAAAAAGGCCCACTACGGTCAATGACCGACAGCGAGAATGATCCCTAGATGGAAAAGAAATGTTTCTCGGAATAAAAAATTGTTAATAATCAAACAAACAAATTAGGTAATTGAATCCCAGTCAAAGTTATTTGTATCTTCTTCAATGACCACTGGCAAACAAGGCATTTGAATATTCAAAGGCTGCAAGCAATAAAATGTAAAACAATAGTAGAGTTAAAGACACCTGAAAAATATTAGACTTACATTAAGATCATTTGGTTCATTCATAACACAATTCAACGAGCGAGCATCATCTAGATATAGTCAAATAAGAGAAGATTTTACAATAAAATAGAAAAATCGCTGTCTTACGTGTACGTGATTGAACCATATTCGTAATTCCCGTATAATCGAAAAAATTTGATAATGAAGATGCCAAATTGATTAATTGATCACGGTCTTGGAATGTTGAACTTGCACGAAATATATCAAGAAGTTCTATGTGGAGAAAAAAAATTGTGCATCGAATGAAAAACAAAGTTACAAGCACATTACCACAATATGGCTCAAGTTTAATGTCATTCCAATTGATTTCACCACTCCCCGCCATTTTGACGCTTTCAAGGAAACTTTCTCCATTTGGAAATAAATCTTGGCAACCATTATTCAATGTCACATCTACAAGTAAAGAGAAAATGATTATCATCAATCTCGCAAAGAATGAAAATTGCATCATCCACTTGCCAGTTGAAAAAGGATTGTTTGAATCAAGAACTTGTTCACGAAATCGGCGAAATGATGCTGTTAATTCAATGTTTATATCTTCAGGCATCCATTGGCTCTATGTACAAAAATATTCTCAATTTCTATGAGGAAAAAAACAAGGTTTTCGATGTATCGTTACATTCGGTGTTAGAGCCATTGTTGAGTCTGAATCGTCTGTAGACGATGATTGTCCAGCAATACTATTTATGTCGTAAATCATTGGATTGTTGAAATACGCCACCGAAGAGTTCGATGCTTGTTGTTGTGGTTGTTGTTGAGCAGAGCATAAATTCTGAAGATGAGTTAGATCTTCAGGACGACGTTTTCGCATCGACAAATTCGTTTCCAAATCATCAACTGTCCAATAACTACCTTTACCAGGGTCATTCATACCTCGTTGAACTTTCTTAAAGCATTTATTTAATGACAAATTATGGCGAATTGAATTCTGTAAAAAGAAAAAACGTTTCCTTGCTGTTCGAAAGGTAAGCGAAATTTGAACTCACTTTCCATTTAGGTGGTGCTGTTTTAAAATAAGGATATTTTTCAGTTATTGAGTGATATATTTCATTTAATGTCATTCGTTGGCTTGGAGTGCTCAGTATGGCTCGACGTATTAAAGTCACATAACTATATGGTGGTTTCTGATGTTGTTCACACGGCTGTTGATGTATAAAATCATTTAGTGGATGTTGCATTGACTTCTGTTCATCTATAAGTAAAGCTGAATCTGGCGTGAAATTTGGTTGTAATGTTGAATATCCTTCACAATAATTTGCTGATAATTTCTGATTACGATAGCCAGATGAAGTTGTATCATGTGATGGCAATGTTGTTGTTGTTATTTGATTCATGTTTGCTGCTGTCGTCGTGGAGAGTGTTATTGATGGTGTCACAGATGTGATTGATTTTTCAATTTTCATATTTGGCAGCCAATCAATTGATGTTAAACTACAATCAAGTTGAGTTTGTTGTTGATGATTTTGTCGAGTTAAATTCGAGCATTTGGTTGATGGCGTCTGAAGAGAATTCATATTCGTTAATTTCTGCTGTTTATCATCGTTTCATGAGATTATACATAATTTTTATTGTAATCATTCTCAACATTCTAGAAAAAAACAAAGGAAATAGAAGTTCACACAGAGACCAACTATTATGAAGCATTGCTTTTGTTAGTCAGATACTTTGAAGAAAAATAGGCGATATATAAAAGTCTTTAAAATACAAGGCCTCTAGGATGACGCGAAACAAAGGCGAATCTAAGATAAGTTTTCTAGGAATGTATTACGCTTCAAAAAGACAACAGTATGAATTTCGAGTACTTTTCGGAGTAATTTTTATTTTAGGAGTAATTTTTTTCAAACAAAGTGAGGAAATTTTCCCCCACCTAATCGAAAACGCTGCTTTCAAAATGTTGTATTATAAGCAAAAAATTTTCCTATCTCATCCTTTAGAAAATCTTTTTACTTTTTTTACCTTTTATGTTAGAAAAATCGTGGTTACATAATATGTACTTTTTTACATAATCAGCTTTTTAATAGTAAAAAATAAATTTATAGCTGCTTCTGAATTTTATTGTCATAGATTTCAAATAGAAACGAAAAAAAAGCAAATCAGCAAAAAAAACAAATTGCTTCGTTGTGCGCAAAAAATAACCCAACTTTGATGTGGTGTGAGACATCCGAATAAGACTGTTCAAATACATATTTAAAAAAACATCAAAAAAAGGCATAGTCTTTATACACTTTAATTTTTCCTAAAAATCATTTATAATATTTTAGCATAAACAAAAATATAACTATCTCTATGTACACCTGAATGGAAAAAAAATGTATCTGACAAAAAAATAGTTTGCCGCTGATTTTTTTCTTTAGACATTATTTTTCTTG
This sequence comes from Didymodactylos carnosus, assembly GCA_905250885.1. Taxonomy (NCBI): domain Eukaryota; kingdom Metazoa; phylum Rotifera; class Eurotatoria; order Philodinida; family Philodinidae; genus Didymodactylos; species Didymodactylos carnosus. Next base: position 24,848 of record CAJNOQ010001450.1, read on the forward strand.
TCTTATTATTTTATTTGTACCATAAAGTCTGTACTCATATGAATAGCAGCGATTAATTCGACAGTCGAGTCCACATTTCGATGATAGACAAGAAATACATGGTTGAAAACATCCTATAATAAAAAATTAGTTTAGTGCGCATACCACAAAGAAATGTATAGTAAAACAGACGTTACCTGAACATGCTTTTCTATTGCAATCACAACGATCACTTTTATCACTGATTGACAGACCGATACTATCGTATACTGGACGACTCCGACTAAAATTAAAAAACAAATATACTACGAAAAAGTTTCTTATTACCAAACAAACATACCCTGTGCGTTCTTGTGTTGAATTACGGCGCGCATTTTTTGTTCTTCGTGAACTAACAGTAGTTACGACATTTTTAGGTCCGGGATTGCGAAAGCCTAATTCATCAACTAACTTCTATAAATTAAAGATCAAAACAAATTTTAATTTGTCTAAAATAAAAATAATTCTCTTACATTTCTGCCTTTCTTTCGAACTGGTTCTATTGCTGTTTTAGTCGTTGGAAGAACAATATTATTCGATGATGAAATTGATGGAGCAACTAACATTTTTTCTATTTTTGAACTCTAGATCAAGAAAGACAATTTATTTAATGTTTTGTGATATTTGTACTAGAAACATACTTTTTCTAAAGCATCAAATATGTTGTTATTATCATCCATTTTGTAGACAGCAAGAAAAAACACAATTGCACGTTATTTAGCAGAAAAATAATCTGAAAAAATACTATAATAGATTATGGCAACCGAGAAAGTGAAATTGTTTGACCAGTAGCAGAACATAGAAAAGATATTATATTATACGAGGAAGAATGGAGATGCCTTCAGAGTAATTTTTGAAAATCAAAACTTTTTTAGGAGTTTTAGAGTGAAGAGAACAATTTAACTTTGGTTGCTCCATTTTCAGCCCTTTCTTTGACTAACTAATCTCTAGATGTTAGATAATCAGTAGTTGGCTGTATTCAACATTTCAGTTTCGATAGGCGACGTGAACTGTCAAGAAAAATTTTCTATTTTTGACGGCGATGAGAAATTACCCTATAAATGTTTGCAACACACAAGTGGATTAGTTTTTCCTTTCTTTATTGACATTTTTTGCCTAAAAATGGCAGAAAGAAGAAAAGCAACAGGCTCAACAAGAAAGTCAGAACTGCCTCAGTGCCATGCCAGTGCCATGCACAATGACCACGTGACAGTATGAAATATTGACTTTAATTTCTTTTATGAGGATCAGATGTTTTTCTGATAAAATTCAGTCAGCATCGATTTTCAGCGTCGATACTCAAGAGATTTTAATTTTCAAAAATTTATAACAAAAAGTATTTTCATTCCGGTCGAATTAAAGTTATCGTTCCGTTATTTATTTAAAAATTAATAGCGGCCATCTTTGACGGTAAAAATTGATGGCTAGTAGGAAACAAGCCTGTTGTTATGCATTGCTTTGATTTCGGTACAAATAGTAGCACATAGGGTCTTCTGCAATCGGTACTGACCGCGGCTCGTTAGAACTAAGAAGAAGTAACACGGTTCTTAAGAACTTATAATTATAAAAGAAAACATAAACAACAAATGCTTTCTTTTATTAGATAATGAATTTGACCAGTAGTAAACGAGCAATAGAGATGTATCTTCTGTTAGATGAATAACACAGTTAGGAGAGATATTCCGTTGGATTCCTAAGAACCCCATAACTTTATCAAAACAATGTTTTCATTTTTTTAGCACCATCGTGCTATTATACAGAAGCGTCATCTATGGACGACCAGTATTCAGAAATTGATACTTGTTTCATCGGTGTAGAATCTGACAAACAGAAAAGATTGTTATTTGCAGAACTTTTCTTGTTTATGTCGCTTTGTCTATGACTAGCTCTGCCAATGATAAATATTGACGATAGAAAAGAACACGAGTTTGAACAACTGCTCATGTATATTTGACATTGACTCCGGCGAATTTATCATCGCAATTTAAATTTATTGTACAATAGAAGAATATGTGACTGCAGTCTAAAGCTGAGCCGTTGTCATCGAGATACAAGGTTATTTCTATATTATGGAATCCACTAAATTTTATTTGAAAGAAAAAATCTGTGTGTTTTGTGTGGCTGACAGGAATACTTGAAAAAAATATTTTATATTCCAGCCCTTTCTGTTTCTCTAGAACAGAATATATTTTCCTTTTCTCTATGACAGAATTTATTATGTTATTAATAAAATTTGTGTAGACAGCGTTCTTTAGTATGCACAGTCTATAGTAATTTTTAATTTGATGTACCTGAAATCGACTTTCTTATCGATCATCTTACGAGGTTCTTGTTTCTTGCCATTTCAGACCGGATCCCTAAGATCTATTTTGCAAACTTATATTAGTAGAGATTCTTCGAATTTTAATCTTTTTTACGTAAAATTCTTGGCTAAATTGGCAAGATTCAATGATGTAGCAACACTTTCGATATAAAAGTATATTTATAATATCCTACAAGATTTTTTACTAGTGTCATAGCAAGAATCTTGCCAGAGGTTGGATAAGATAATGAATTAGTAACATGATAACATCTGCGACTCACAAAAAACAGCAACAGAAATATAATATATTTTAATTTTTTACACATTATTATACAATAGTACTATATTACGTTCTACGACAAAGATTAAAAACCATAAGAAACCCGAGGCTGTTGTTAAAGTGACTTGTTTATTGCAACAGTCTATTTTATTTTTAGAAATAAAAAAACGAGAAACGTGATGTAATGAATAGAGAAAAAACGCATGCGCACTTAAAGATTAGGACGAGAATAAGAAAGATTAGCGAAAAAAAGAAAAAAAAGAAAAACGTCATAGGGAATTCGGATTAAGGTACAACTGTTTCAAAATATTTTCAAGGTGAGTTCCTGTAGAGCGGCTATTTCTTTTTTAGCAAAAGTTTGAGAGTTTAAACCATAGATTTCGCCGTTTTGTTTTTGACTAAAGCTTAATATTTAAAAATTACTACTTCATTCTGTTAAACTCGAAATTTATCGTATTTATTCTCTGCCTTTTACAGTGACGATGTAGTCCAAAGTAGCCTGATGCTTCATAATTTCACAGTCTATTTTTGCAGTTCTTTCTATCCGCCTCGAAAATTTGGTACCACTTGATATACTTGATGCCTTTTCTTTACTTTTCTCTATTTAAGATATTAAGGTTATCAAGTTTTGTTATTGACAATGGTTGAATTTAATTTTTATTGTATGTTTGAACGTGATAGTTTAATTATCAAAAGAAAACCAAATTTGACATTCGTGATCAGTGGATAAAACGCACACAGCTACAACTTTCATGCGAGTAGGTTACAGAAATTTTCCTTTCCATGTCATATTTTAGCTTTATAATAAAATTACTATGTAGCTACGTGAAAATTCTATTAAAGCATTCTTTCGTCAGAATGTACTAAGAACAACATTCTCGATGAACGATCATTTTCGTTATCTGTTATGACTTTGACTAATTTCTTTTCAGAATCGATTGAATGCCGAATCGGAAGTAACTGTAATATCACTCGAAAAAAGACGAAGGTATTGTCATCTTCATAAGGTGTTTGATAATGGGTAAGTAAATAGTCTTTCAATCTTTTTCTGGGGGGGGGGGGGGGGGTTAGGGTGATACCACCTTTATATTTGGCTATGTTGGCCCTTTAAATTTTTTTAATAAAATATTTAAAGGGTAAAAAAAACAACCGTTGCACCCAGGTCCCGTGCCAATTTNCCCCCCCCCCCCCCCCCCCCCCCCCCCCCCCCCCCCCCCCCCCCCCCCCCCCCCCCCCCCCCCCCCCCCCCCCCCCCCCCCCCCCGGAAGGTGATTCCACCTTTATCATATGCTATCTTGTCACTTTAAATGATGATTATCATATCTTTCAAGGCTTAAGAAAACAAACGTTTCACACATGTACGATGACCATTTTCACGCTATGTGTGTGTCTAAGAACATACAATAAATTGATTTTGACGACCCAAGCATCAAAAAAAATCTAGTGTCACCCGATTTATCTAGATTACTAGATTTTTACTCGAATGCAACTATTGGGTAACGACCGTAGAAATCTAGTAATCGGGCGATTACTAGGTTTCTTCTAGTTGCAACTATCGATTTATCGCCCGATAATCAATCGATTTTACTATTGCTAGTTACACATGCAGACGCATCTTGTTAAAAGTCCCTTTTCCAACTAGTGATCTAGATGACAACTAGTTGTGCATCGCCCGATTACAGACAAAATGTATCTAGATTTTTCCCATAGGTGATTTTTGCTTGGGAAAATCAGAAAAGTGGAAAAATATCTACGTATGGAAGAAATACATGTTAGTTACCGATCAAAAATTATCAATGAAACAAATCAGATTAAATAATAGGTCTTGATAGACGATGTCTTTTCAAGAAAGATCCTTCTTAATTCAATTTTCTAGAAAAAGTAGTCCTTTTACTTGTCATTAAACTTCGTTTTTGAAGCAGACTGCTTCCGATGTCTTAGATGTAAATTTTTTCTTTTTGAAGAATCTTGCTTTCTTGTGAAGTTATGGCAGAAATGCTAAAACTCGAGAAGTTTTAGAATGTTCGGAAATCGCTATGATTTAGATGCAAGTTATTTCCTCCGTAAAGAGCCTACGTCATAAGACAAATGTTATATTAACAAGATGTGTGACAATACTGCTATACACAGTGTACTACTGCCACACATTGCCATGTTATAAAATATTTCGTTCTACATCATTTGTGCCACATCTTCATACATTCGTACACTGTTTGAAGTTTCTTCATCAAATGCATCTAACATCTTCATTCTATTGTTCGTAGTAAAATGACAAGTATGACAGAAAAGATAAGCAACATATCATATCAGACATAAGTCAAAGATGCATCAAAGAACAGATGTCACACAGCAATGGTTAAATGCCGGCGCAGATGTATGTTGTATGGAAAGACATATTTTTATATTATTTGCATCACGGCTTTCTAACTGACGTGTAAAACTGATCAGCGCAAGGGAAATCATTCGAGAGCAGCAACTAAAATTTTATTGTATCAAAAATGTAGAAACTTTCGATTGTTAACTTCAACCATCCGCAGCTCCATTTAGTTAGATACATGTTCGTTATTGACCTTGTACAAAGAATTTTAATCCGATATTGACAAATGGAACTGGAAGGTCACGATACACGCAAAAGTCATAATATAAAGTCGGTTCGTTTCTGGATATCGTATATTTAAACTTCCAAGAGCAAATCCTCCAGTTTTATATCTTCAATTGTTAATGAGTTGACGAGATGTATATAATTCGACAAATTGTGCGTCATCTGGCCAACTTCTTACGTTTCAATATGGACAATAAAGGCGCATGTTCGACTCAATCCTAGATATTATTCTGAATTTTTCTGCCATATCCTTTAGTTTTGACTGACTCACATGCACCTTGCTAAAAGGTGGATCTTTGATTAGATGTCATCTGTTTGAGAAGGCTATAAAATGTAACTCTTTATAAGCATACAATCTTAATGTGTACAATTTATCTATCCATACGGTTGAATGATCGATTGACATGGATTATTTCGAAATTGATAAAACAAGTTACACAGCCACATTTCAATGATGTTTGAACTATTGCGTTGATGTACACGAAATGGTTCCGTTACTCAATATGAAATGCTTGAATATGAAAATTGATAAATGCTATCAGTGAGTTACAGTGGAGTTCGAAAAGTATTCGTTCAACTTTATTTTTGAATTTTTCCTCTCTCGTGATTGGTATTAGAAAGCGATTTGAGTAGCTGAATTTCCAAACAGGAGAAATTTTACATCTAAAAATATTTTAAAGGGAGTTTTTTTACTGTTTTCTGTCAGTTTGTCATAGTCCATAATCTGAGACTAGATCCAGATCCAGATCCAGATCCTTATAAACTTAGAATATCAGATGATATATCATTATCTGACTGAAAAAATAAGAGAGATTCTATATTTGATAGAAAAGATAATATTTCAAATTAAAATTATATACATGAGCAATATATTCTCTAGTAATAGATGAAAACGTTGTGCTTTTGTATGTAAGTATCATTCTTTTATATATATATATATATGAAAATTTTTAAGTGAGTGTTTTCTTTGTACTCTCTTTTTTTTCGTTGTTATTACTTTTTGCTTTTATCATAAGACACCCAAACAACTTTTTTATAATTAACACTCACCAGTTATTCATGGGACACCATATGAAACTAGACGGCAATCACGCTAGCCAGAGTTGCGAATGCGGTGCGAAGCAGGATGAAGAGAATGAAGGATACGGCAACAGAGAACTTAGTTGCTCTCTTGCAACTATGCTATAACCTTTATCATAACCTAGAGATTTTATCGTACACACTGCGTTACTTATCTATAACACAGTAAGCAGGCATGGGCGAGTCCGGGAGGGACCGAGTCCGAGCCGAGTCCTCAAAAATTTATTCCGAGTCCGAGTCCGAGTCCCTAACATTAAGGACCGAGTCCGAGTCCGAGTCCGTTTCGAGTCCGGTAATCTTTTAGATTCTTTTTTTGATGATTGTGGTTCAT
>CAJNOQ010001451.1:0-31446 GCA_905250885.1 Didymodactylos carnosus
TCTCGAAAACTAGTTTTCCAGAAGACCGGTCTTTGAAGGCCTAGCAGCAGCATTCATGGTGATATTCGGAATCAGCATCGTCGACTACCTATAGTCCACTCGGCTTCGTTGAAAAAGCGATTTATCAGTTAGGGTACTTCCCTCGTCAGTCTAGGAGCATCATTTTGACTTCAAATTCGCATCAAAGGCTTTACAGTGTCCATAGATTATCGAGTCAAAGTATGAAGATTAACTATTGTGTGCTTCTGGAAATTCATTGAGAACGAGCACCCACAAGTGAAACATACGTAGAAGAGTGAGGGTGGCGAACTAAGGGTCACTCTTTATACTACAGAATCTGCATGCAATGTACATCATAATCATGAAAAAATAATCATAGAAATCTATGATCCCGAAAAGCGTATGGGAAACGTTTGTCAGAAAGATTACACACTCAGCTCTGACTTTCGCCATTTCACTTATTTCGCACCCTTTTCACTTCCATTATATTTTCAAGCAAACGTAATAACATATTTGAGATCAGCAAACAAAACTGGGTCTGACACCATACTTAACATTCGGTTTTCGAACAAACAAAATTGTATAGATAAGTTTCTCTCTAGTGGAAAGACCGGACGTATATATACGTCTCCCGTCACCAAAGGGATAATATTGTACGCAACTATGCTAGTAATAAGGTATTTAAATATTTCATTTTACCAGTTAAGACAATTAAAACCAACATTGTTTTCATTTTTTTCTGTGTATGCTTGATATTAATGCTTTACCAACTGCTTTATTATCTTACGTTTTGTATTTTATTATATATTATTATATACAGTGAAAATATATACATATATATATATATATACTACCATATTGCAGCACAGTTGTGAAACTATTCTAGCAAATAGTATCTTTTACCTTGAGAGATCAATGACATTCAATTTTAAACTGTTGTAATAAGCTATTTATTACTGGTTTCACTGTTATCAACCACTTGTTAGTATTAAAATCGAAAGTGTATCTACCGTTTTTATTATACATAGAGAGAGAAGTGTGCTTTAACAACGCAAACAAATAAACATGAGAAGAGTTTTATATCTCTCTCCTTGTAGTTTACAACACATATCCACTATGTTGCCTCACAATACTATCTTTTAACTAGAAAATGAAACTTTCACTGCTCCAGCAACTGCTTTGAAACAGAATATCATCGGTTAATTTTTGAATAACTTTCGCTAGAACAGTCATAGTGGTATGCGATTTTCACTATTCGATAGTCAAGTGACACATCTTTTCGTGAAAGATAAACTTGAAAGCTAATCTAGAAGTTGCGTTGAATAGATCTTTGAAAAATCACTGTAAATTCCAAAACCTGAAGTACAAATCTGCGTGTTTGTTAACATGTAGCTCAAAGTGTCTTCTTCAAAATAGTGGTTGATCAAGAGCTTTATGTCCAGCGGTTTAGGTCTTGTATCGAGTTTTCTCGAAATGCCAGAACTGATGTCAAGAAAGTCAAAGCAATCGTGAAAGACAAATGAAACATGGGTTATCGACCATATTAAAGCATATGGTAATGTTGTTTAGAAATGTTGTTATAGAAGATTCAAAAACGAATTGAAAAGTTAGTTTATGAAAACTAAGTATATGCGATTGTCGATTATTATCAATTTTCTGATGAGACAAACGTTAGTTAAAAAAATATATATAATTCTCTGCTGGTGCTTCGCAAGTCTACAGTAGTAGCCGAAACTCTCACCCCGCTTTTTCGTTTTACTTACTATATCAACTATAAAGAACATTAAAATTTAATACAGTTATGTGTACAGCCGAAGAGATACACAATAGATGCACTCAGTACACAAATACAAAATACAAAATAAATACGAAGAACGAAAGTTACCTTTTTATTTGAAAAACTTTTGCGCATGAATATGATGTATGATATTGTTATCGTAAATGTTGATGCTAACTCAATTCAGGACAATTCCGATAGACACAGATTTCACGCTTAAACCTACAATGATGATAATAATTACTAATATGTTATTTTGATATTGTATAATATGAATTGCACATTAAACATTTAACGTTACTTTCTAATAACGATGCATGTTGTCGAACTCAGTTTTTAAATTTAGAAGATGTAAAGGAATTATCAGGAGAACTAATTCTTTTTATATTAGCATGTCTTCTAACAAATTTCGGTTTGATTGAGTCCGTATTGTTGCGTCATACAACACAAGTATATTTTTCTCCATTCCAGAAACGCTGAGTTTTGTGATGAATATTTCAAATATGACCTTATCAGACCCTTCAGAGAACTGATGTAGGACTTCAAAAGAACATATAAAAGCTTTTCTATCAGTATTTCAACTATTTTATGAATTTAATACATCAGTACAACGACAGTTGGTGATTTAGGTCAAAATCCAAACTAAGAATTACGGGAAAAGGTTTTTTGTTTAGCTGGTCAGCTAGTCAGATTGGAGTCCTGTACGGGAGTCTTTGACAATCTTAGGTGAAAATTTGTCATTTAATAAATAAACCCTGCGACAAAGTAGACCGACATTCTATAATAGAATGACCCTCGAAACACTTTGATATGTGCGGCGAATTAGAATGACATCTCGCTCTGAAGATAGACTCAGAGATACTCAAGTCAGAGGTTTTTCCAGTTATCAGTCCAGCCAAGTCTCCTGACCAGTTATTAAGTCTGAGAAATCAAGTCTGATGCTTTACTAAGTAAACTGAAATCAAGTCATAAGTCATATAAGTCAAGGTAGGTTATTTAGGACTTGGCTTAAGTCGAAAAATTACTTGCTTGTGATCTTTGAATAGATTAGAACGATACCTTAAAAAGCCTATTGTCGTAGGGCAAAGTTGAACGACAAGTCGGTTTATTCCAGCACCACCAAGTTTTCACGCTAAAATTTTCTATTCTTGTGCACTGGTGGAATTAAGTTTTGATTTTTACATAAGTCGTTCACTTTAGTCCTTGAAAAAAGCTCCTACATGAGCAGAAAAAGTAAGAAAGAAATTAAAGGCACTTGAATGATAATATACTCGAGCGGTGTTTTCTCTTCATTTTGAGAAAACAATTTAGCAATTGCTTTTCTACACATAGACGGAAATTTGCTAACTGCTAACAAACAGTGGAAGGCTATCGTATGAGCAGTGCGATTTTTGGAACTTTTAGCAAAGTATGCGAAAGGCGATGGAGAGTCGATAAAAATGATACGTGAAGTTACTCGTTGTATAGTGTTCAATGTTTCTAAGGATGTACTGTACTAACTATCAGAAAACGTTGTTTTCCGTATTTCATGAACGGCAGTGTGAGTCTTTTTTTATCTTGATGGAACCTCTTTGAGTCTGATAAATTTTCTATCTTAAGAACAGTGAAGAGCAGTTACTAGCTCATTTTTAGATTATGACATATGGCCAATCCTAATAGTATGCAGCACTGACTAATCAACGGCTTGTCTCCTTGTTTTACACAACGGTGAATGATAAAAGTAATTGATTTGTAAAAAAAACTCTCGTTGCCCTTGTCCATGTTTAACTGTACTTAGTCTTTTAAATTTCTTTTTATCCGTCCTAAACATTCATCAGTTGCAAGAGAAATAGAACAGATGGAATAGACTGGGAACAGTGACATAATATTTTTAGATTTGAAAATATCAGACAAATGATTCATGTATATTAAAAACAACAACGAGGTCAAATATGTGAGATAAATTGATTGTTCGAATGAGAAATAAATAGTAGTGATAAGAGCCAGTAGATGGTGTAATAATTACGCGTCAAACCAACTGCTTCTTACGGCATCAGCGTTTCTTACCCACAGCGGCAAACAAAGTTCTTTTACAAAAGGTTGATTTGTAGGGTTAAATCTAGCAAGCGGAACAATCAAGACCCAAATTGTTGACCGATTCATAAATCCAAATATGATGTCCGCTTGAAAATTCACATCAAATAAAAAAAGTCTACAAACAGAGAAAAAGCAAGAATTATAAACGCCATAAAATGTTTAAAATTTAGTTATAAAAGAGAAAAAATAGAAAACAAAACAAATGAATTTTTTTTTCTTGACAATCCTGATATTCATATCATGTTCAAATACTCTCGATGTTGCTGCTAGAAACACTGTAATTATGATAGAAAAAACACTTTTTACAGAATTTTGTTTGAAAATAATTCATTTCATCTTGATTATAAAACTATATTCTTGTATTGAAGCTGATTGTTTGGGGGTTTTAATACAACCTTCCTGGATTAAAACTTAATGATGTTGTATATAATTACAACTGTAGAAGAAATTTGTCAATATTAAAACTTTATCAAAATGTCTGAATATTAGACCATTGTTTATCTGATCGAAAGCAACATAATATCCCTCTTCATTGATATTTCGACAGATAGTCTACTTTCATCATCAGAATGAAAAAGTTTCCAATTACAGAAAACAATATAGTAGATTAATATTCGAAACAGTATTCTTCCTTACTGTTTTGAGTGTTATTGAAACTTTTTCATTCTGCTGATGGCATCAGACTAGTTGTCGAAATATGAAGAAATAAAATATTCTGATAGAAATCATAAATGTTTACTGCAGTTCTAACGGGTGTAAAATAAAGGATGTCATAGTTTTTATTTTCAGTTTTTCTCCTCTCCCTTTCTACTCACAGGGCTCATCTTATTACCAAAAGATTTCCCATTCATTTCTCTACAAAATCATGTATCGAAGATGATTCTAGGATTTGAGACGGTATCTTAATTGACAACATCGAAATTTCGTAAAAATTAAAAAATTAAAATATTTTCCGATGATAATTTTGAAGTTTGAACTCCATTTTGAAACTGATAGGAAGAAGCAGCACATCATTTCTTAGGATGTTTAGATGTTCTCTTTCAGATGGTGTAGGACTCATTTCCTCCCCATCGCATCGGCCGTGGCAAAAATGACTACTTAATAACTAGCAGCTATTACTAAACAAAAATGTGCTAGCTTCAGCATCTCCATTATTCAGAAAAGTCACATCAAGCGTTTCACATGTGAGTCGAGTAGACCGAGCATTTGCCTTCAAAATGACGTAAGAATGAGCTAGATTGGTTTAGTTTTGTCTGAGCAATATTCATTTTACAAATAGTCCTTTTATAAATATATTCTACTTGAATATATTTTCTTTAATTTAAACTTCTTTAAGTGATTTGGTGATCAAAAGTCTTATTTTTTGGTGATCATTTCACTGCTAATAAATTTGGTGATCAAAAGTCACTTTTTTGGTGGTCAAAACACAGTTATTCCGAATATAAACATATTGTTCCGTCGTTTTCAACTGCAACCTTATTTTTTACTTTAGTTTAATCACTTCTTTTGAGTGATGCGTAATGGAATATCTTATTAATTATATTCGTAGTGAACCGTGCAGTTTTCGTCAATAAATCGTTGTCAACTAAAATCGCTCATTTTCACTTCTAATCCTAGAAACCTTGAAAAGAGATTGAAGAAAACTGTAGTTTACAAGAATCATTCGTATCGAACTGAATATACCATAACGCAGAACTCGAACTGGAAGTGTTAAAAGTAAAGAGAAATAACAGGATTACTGTTCAAAGACAAACCGTCAATATACTGACATTCAGTCAACAATTAATAAATGTTGTTTTTTAAACTTGTCTGAGCAATATTCATTTTACAAATAGTCCCTAAATGAAGGTTGAAAAAGCGGCAAAAACGATCATAGGGCTTTTACAAAAAACATTACTGAAACACAGAAATAGTGATAGAAAATCCGCATTACACCGATGTGGTAGAGAATTTTGAGGGCTACATTTTGGCCCACTTCCTCTAGACACAATTTTTAAGTTTTTAGGACATTTCGATGTTTGTTCAATTAAGACACTGTCTCAAATCCTAGGATCATCTTCGACACACGATTTTGTAGAGAAATGAATGGGAAATCTTTTGGTACTAAGATGAGCTCTGTGAGTGCAAAGCGAGAGGAGAAAAACTGAAAATGAAGACTATGATATTCTTTATTTTATACCCGTTATAAAATGTGTAGTTTGTTGATGTTCAGTGAGATATACGAAAATACTTTAAGCAATCCGTTTAAACTCTAGCCACATTTCAGAAACATGATAATAGCTTCTATTTTCTTTATTTTTTTAAGAAGATTGATGTTATTTTTACTATTAGTTGTAGGACCTCACGTTTTTTTTATTAATCAATATTTTTTTCGCTTTAATTTATTACCTAAACAGTTCGTCTAGCATGCTGTATTTGCCAAGTAATTGTTTTCTTTTGTTTGTAATTGTCGATGTTACAACTAGCTTGCTACTTGATTATTAAAGATTAAAATTAATAATATATATTTTCTGGATTTATTTTAGGGGAAAACATATGAACATCTGGTCTCATCGTGATACAAACTTTATTCCGTGTATCTAACAATACATAATTCTCTTTTTGGCAATGATCATTCAGAGTTCAGTTTTTTATGTAAGGTGTGGGTTCCAAAAGTAGACTGTCAGGCAAAGTCGAAAGGACGGGGGCGATTATTTGATGGAATCGGTCCCTTCTTGAATTCCATCGACACGTACATGGTTAGATGCAGAATGAACAGGAGAACATTTCTAGCCATCTAAGTAGTATTTCTAAACATACTTGGCCTCAGAACGACTATTTCCGTATATGCGATATACAGAAATATAGCGCAAAAAAAGGGCTTTCGAATGACATATAATAGTTCTACTGAGGTATGAGGCCGAGAGAGACACTCGAGAATATGATCAATAATACGTGTCAGAAGTGATTACAGTTAATTGGACTCAATTTTTTCTGAGAGCATTTCTAAGGTCTGCCGAGTGGCTAGAAATGTTCTCCTGTTCATTCTGCATCTAACCATGTATGTGTCGATGGAATTCAAGGAGGGGCCGATTCCATCAAATAATCGTCCCCGTCCTTTGGTGATCAAAAAAATTGATACCCTTATATTCAGTTCATTAGTCAAACCACGATGTGACCTTCGAACACAGTATAATTTTTTTGACTGGGGATTTAATGACTTCGATCATGTTCGACATGTTGAAATATATATGAAAATAAGAAGCTTAAAACTTAAATGCTATAGTTATCATCAAATTAGAAGTTCCGTAGAAATATATTTACAACTTACTGCATGGTCAAATCTCATCCATGCTACCAATAGAATAGTGCAAAGTAAGCGCGATTATCTGAAAATAGTTGTACTTCTGTATCGATATTTTCTCGGACACAATTCTCGAAACGATTAACTTACAAGCAGTCTTAGTGTTACTCTCATCTCAGTGTTTTTGATGAAGATTTCTCGTTGCATCTGAATACCACACCTGTAAGGTAATATGGCTATATGAATCAACGCCTTATCTTGTGTTGACAAAACATGCGCATCATATTTAGATTTTGACAAAAAACATATCAATGCGTCACTCTACAGGGCAGCAATCGAAGATTCCTATCTGTGTCACAGTTACAATAGTAGGTGATGTGCTCTTGTAAACGTGGTAACGTGATCATATAAGTCTACATCTTATTTTATGTTGCTAAAATATGTGCATAGTGCTCAGGTTTCGACGAAAAGATGCTAATGTTTCACTGAGAGACTCAGGATAGTGCAAGATAGGTATAGCAACAGTCAAAAATTCCGGTCTGACGTGAGTCAAAGTCGTTATGATAGTCGATGCACCTTTGTTAACACAGAACTTGGAATTGTAATTGAACAAAGAGATGCGTACGCTTCAGTTCTCCATTTTTCTTTCTTGAACTTCTAAGAAATCATTTAAGTGTACCCGACCCGTTTGTGCTCTTCAAAATGAGACATCTTCCAGAATTTTTTGACGAGTTTTCGCGGAGATATAAGCATCATCATCACAAATGCTCCGAAAAACAGAGCGCTGTGTGTAATATGTGTTTTGTTCACTATGAGCTTTTTCGATAATTCCTTCAGTCCAGTCACATTACGAACCCTCGAAAAAATGGTCCGCTCGAGGTAAAAATTTCACCACAGATATTTCAGACCCTATCTCGGGTTCATCTATTTTCTTTTCGAAAAATATGCTTTCCTTTTCGAGATATTCGAAAAATACTAAAAGACCTGTATAAAAAAACGTTTTTTTATTTTAAAAGCCTTCGCACACTAAAAGTTGAAATCGAAAACGCTTAAAAAAATTTACATCATGAGATAGGGAAAGTATCTGTGATAAAATTTTGAGCTTGCTCGGATAATTTTGAGGACTGTCAGATACTGTTGCTAGATATCACTTAAAAACCAGAAGTTGGTTTACGCTTTATTTGTAAAAAGGAGAAAAAGAAAAGACGTTCTATCGAATAACAATATAGGACAGCAAAAAGAAAGAGGAATAGACCCATGACATCATTTTGACTGTTCACCAAGCGAAAATTGCTAGTATAAATAGTACGTAAGAGCGACACACCTAACGCATGTAGTCAGAGAATAGCATAAAAGAACATTCACATTCGTAACTTACATCGTTGTAAGCTAACGGTTTAAGAAGAAATAAATTATTAGCTTAAAACGATATAACTTATGAACTTCTTGTTTTTAAGTGATATCTAAGAACAGTATATCAGCGTCATAAGTCAAATCAAATCTATCTTCTCTATACGGACTTTCTTCGTCATTTTATTCGTTAAGTCTTCTCTCAATTATCAATTTCTATAATCTGCTTATAATTGTAAAAATTGTAAGGTGCCCGCAAGTCAAAAATGCAGTACTATCTTAACTTCGATCGAAAGTTGCATAGTCTGATAGCCCTAACTGAGCTGATTCCGAATATCACCTTTTGATTCGAATTCGATCAAGTTTTCTGGAAGAAATCCTCAAAATACTGAGAAGGTACCAAAATCTTCAAAAAACACCTTCTTCTGAGAAAACAACCTGAACCTTTTTACACCATTCCAGATTCTGTTCTCCCCAATGTGATTTTGGGATTTCTCATATAAATTGAGTCTAGAAATGTTGTCTAGAGCTTCATCGCATATTACATGCCCATTCTAAAAAATTCATGATGCAGTGTCTCTGGCGATAATAGTACCTAATTTTGCAAACCTATCTAGTTCTTTCTGATCAGTCATAGAACCTGCATTCTTCCGTTATTCTAACCGTCATTTGATGGGCAACACAAGTATGTATCGCGTTTTTTGAAGATTTTGATACTTTTTCAGTATTTTAGAGGATTTCTCTCAGAAAACTTGATCGAATTCGAATCAAAAGGTGATATTCGGAATCAGCTCAGTTACGGCTATCCGACTATGCAGCTTTCGACCGAAAGTTAAGATAGCGCTATATTTTTGAATTGCGGGCACCTCACAGAGTTTTCACCTTTTCTTTTTGACTGATGATAAACACAGTATAATGTTTAAAAGCTTCCAAATAAATATCCCAAGTGATGAAGTTTATCCAAGGGGGAGAAAACTGATTTGAGGATTTTGAAGATTTCAAAGGATTTGGAGAGATTTCGGAGATTGAAATCAGCTTTGATTTGAAGATTTAGATTGATTTGGATTAATTCAAAGCAGTTTTCTCCCCCTTGAGTTTATCACACTTATACGTAGTGTTTTATACTTTTTCTTACCTTTGAAACCAAAGCAAAATCTACATATTGAATATATAGAAAAAGAGAGAAAAATTTACGAAACTAAAAAATTGAGATTTTCTAGGCGTTGAAGCAAAAACTTTATAACTTTTTCAAGGAAGGTCGCGGAGAGCTGGGAGTAGTCTCATTTTATAGGCCAGACTTTTCTCTATATTAGACTATGTTCAGCTCAAAATGGAAAGTTTTTTGCAAAAAAGAGGGGATACCTTAATTACTCATCACTCACTCCCAGTTTGATCATATATCGAGAACAGATATGCAAGTTATAAATGATTTTTGCGTATGAAATCAAAGTGCTAACCGGATTGCGCCAGAGCTGATCATCTGCAACTTTAAATGCAGGTGATCAGCTCTGGATTGCACTACTCTTCTTGAACACTTCAATGGCCCATTGTTTCAGATTTTTAAACATGCACAGAGAAATTAAACGTGAATTACTAGATCAAGTCTCACTGTCACAAGATTCGCGTATCGCTCCGTTTCGTCCACTTAACGATTTTATTCTTAATGGTACATTTGATATGCCCGAGTCTTCTCGACTCAGTAATCGTATTATCAACAATCTGTTCTACTATCAAACAAATTATTTTGTCTTTGGCATTGCACTCTTACTCCTTATCGGGTAAGACTTCCGTATCTTCGAAGAACAAAATGAAATGAACTACTGTGCATTTAGATTCATCTATCCAGTCGATTTTCTCCTCGGTCTCGTCACTGTCGTCGTCCCTTTCTTAGGTCTTGGCTATGTTTCAAAATTGGCAGGATTCGGATCAAATTCATTCAATCATTTTGCAAATAAAGCTAAAACAGGGCATCCGGTTACTGTTCTCGTCGTTGTACTCGGTGTTATCTATATGATTGTCCGTCTTATATCTTCAATACTGATTTTGCTTCTCAGTATTGCACTGCCTATTCTAGGTTCGTCCATTTTTGTTCTTTTCTACTGCCCACACAGCATAAAGTATTCAAAAATCTAAAATAATGAACTTTATTCAAGAAATTAGATGAAATTCCACGTGATGAAATCTTTTTATTTGAAATTTTCCATTCGAATAACTCTCAATAGGCTTTTTCTCATTATAAGTGCTAAGTATTCAGCTTGGGCTTTAGTGGATTTTTACACTCTAGAATAAATCTCCACGTAACAAACAAAAAAAAAGCCATGCAACAGAAAAACGAAATTTCTTCTCTGAAGACTTTAACCGGCTCCACTAGAATTTTGTTTACGACAATTAGGACCAAAGTAGAGTGTCTACTTTTTTTTCTTCAAAAATATTGCTCTGATGAATTAAAGCAAATTTGACAAATTTATACCCATCAGAGTAATAAATGATTTCTAGGCTGCTTTCGGTATTTTGTATTTCCGGGGATCGGAAACACGTTTCTGGGGAAACAGGCACTCCGATCTGGTCGAAGCTGTTACAGAAAGATTTGTTGGATTAGACGCATGGTATGGACGAAAATTCCACCGTTATTTTCACTACTTATGTCTACACTATCTCATAGAAGAAAACATCCTGGAAGTTTGAATATATTAGAATTTTTACTCTATTACTCCTGATCTATTGGCGCTAAAAGTCTCAAATTTTTAGCTGCAGCCAGTCTCGAGATACCTAAGAAAGAGGAGAGGTGTTCTTAAGATCTTACACTAATGTCTTCAACGCGCTCTGTTCAATGAAAAACTTCTCTTTTTCCGAATATTACTTGATTTCTTGCACCGTGTTTTTCTTGAACAACTACTAGAGTCATTCTTGTATTTGCTTAGCTATCCTTCTCCATGCAATGTTACGCAGGCGTAATTTGGCAAACAAAGTCACTAACAAACTTGATCAAGTCAGCCTGCGAGCAACTCCAATGGGCATCTTTCTCGAATCACTTGGCTTGCGCGATCCATCATGGATTCGATAATAATCGACAAACTACTTTGTTTTTTATGGAATTTTCTTTTTTTTTGTTCTTTTCTTTAATCGATGATCGGGTTTTTTGTGTTCTATCAGTCAGGTGATTATTCCCAGAGAGTGAGGGATACAGGCGGATTTGAAACAACTTCAATCTGTAGTTCCCCACTCTTGCTTAATCAATGTCGAAATAGTTTTGATTTGTAAGTCAGTGCTTCGTAATAATTTTCAGAATAATATGCAGAGATTACAGATTGGATAGAGTAGACATTGCTGCATATATCCAGCTTACTCACTAGTCACCATCAGGTTTCCACATCGACAGAAAGTTGAATTGATATCCCATTTTCTTCGAAAACAATGTCAAATGTAACGCCGAAAATTCTACAGATTCTCAACATACTAGGCCTTGAGTGCTGCCTAAAGTTTTTAAAAAATGTTTTTTCTTCAACAAATTACAGGCAGCACGGTTAAGTATATTAAATTTTGTATTAATCACAGTTCTTTTCATACTAATTGGGTTCATACCACGTTATGTCATTGTAACAAAAATATCAACAGAAAGAGCTCAAGTATCTACGCCTGCGAACCAAAAGGTTTTAACTGCGGTACGGTAATATATTCGGATGTCGTCGTTTATTTCTACTACGATACGTTCACTTTCTTTAGTGCCAGTGGAAAAATATTACAACAGTGCAACGAACAGCCAGACGGCGATAGTAGTTGGTTTCAGACTACTAATTAATGATTTCCAAAAAGCCATATCGAATGCATCTGTTAAGCTGCTAACATCGAAAGAACAACAACGCCCATGTAGAAACTGCAAAACGTTTTTGCCTAGTCACGCAAAAAAAAGTGCAAAGACATAAGTGGCGTAACGCAAAAAATGGTTACAAGTGCAAAATTTTGCATATTCACTTCATTAACGCAAAAACGATTTTGACGACATGGGCGTTGTTTACTTCGTGCTATCTATTTTTTAGTGCTGCGAAGATATTATAATGTCAGAAAGCCGACTTCATCAACAATTAATTATGTTAAAACGTCTGATTTAGGATTTAAAATAACTCATACATTTATTTTAGTGTTATAGGGAATATTTGTCATTTGTAATGTAAGTATTAGGTGGTGGTAGTAACAATCTTTTTTAAACACGGCTTGGAAGATCAATCATCAGGTTTTTGCACTCTAGATCATCGGTACAATATTATTATTTATATTGTCTAACTTATTAAAAAGTGAAGTTGCTGCTCCCACTGCTGCTCTACAAACATGGTTTATCATCATTTACATATATAACCTATGTATATATGAGTGATTCCGATAAAAATAGTAACGTTTTTGTGAAAAAATTTGACTGAAACAAGGGGTAAACACCTAGGTTTTTTCTTATCATTTATCGATAGTGTGTACCTAGGAGTATCACAAAACACGGGTTAGCAAACTACTACTACTTTGTTTTCCAGATTTGAAAAACATTTTTCTAATATCGGAGTCAAAACACCGTGCACTTGGTTGTGTTTTGAATATCTTTTGATAGAAAAGAGCTACAGAGCTCTGATTTTCACCAGTGGAAAGAGGAAACTTGGGGGCATATTTTCATAACCAAAGTTGTTTTCATAACAGTTTTCTGAAACAGGTTTTCTGAGAGGTCTTTGGAAAAACTATGCCGTCTGTAAACATTTTCCAGTAGGATTGTATTGCTTTTTTTTCATAGACTGATAGCCTGGAATGTCCTCTTCACAATAGCGGTAACGTGTGACCTTGATTTTTCGCGGTTCGGGCGTTGTATCAGATTTTCTACGAGTCCCAGCACTGGCACCCGGTGACTATTGGTAGCCTTAAAGACGTATGCGCTGTGGGTAATCGACCATGCTGAGTTTCGTGGCAATATTTGTTTTTCTAAACAGTTTCAAAAACTTAGTGAAAACGTACATTAGGTGACCCATGAAATAATTTTGATACCCTAACGCAGGTTAGCACTCGTTAAAAATATCTTTTTTACCAAAATTACGTTTAAACGGGTTAAATTTTCAAAAATCACGCTTACTGACGCTTCTTCCGAGTGGTGATGTGTGAGAACTCGTTGAATATGATTCTGAAAGATCTTACGAGTTTTTACGCGTTCAAGTTGAACGAGTTCAAGTGCGTTTAGATCTTGTTGATGCGTATGAATGAGTTTAATATGAAAAAGTTACTTGTAATGGGTTTGAACCAGTGTGGGTATCGAATGCGCTCTAACTGCTCTTAAATAGTGATGCAACCAAAATCGATTATAATTAGAACCATCAGATTTAACTGCTTTGAAATTGAATTGTTACGTGTTATGTATAGGCATGCACCAATACCAAGCATTATTGAAGATATTGTACAATAGTACTGGATACCCAATATATTGTATTGGTACATGACTAGTTATATAATCGCGTTTTACACGTTGATCTATCATTTGTAATCGTACGTTCAACCAATCACAAACGTAAATTGTATACATGTACAATTTCCATTCAAATCCGTTGAACTTAGCAAAACGCACACGGGACTTCAAGTAATAATGAGTTCATCTTAAATAAGTGAACACATCTCTTCACTGTCTTTTTTTTCTTCTCTATAGAAGAACCTTTTTACAAACAAGCAGTAGAATAAGTAGTTCGAAACTGTTAGCGTCGGAGCGAAGATTAAATATAATAAAAAGCTTCCCTGATTACTAAATTTTTTCTTATTATGGTTCAAAAGAAGAATCTCATATGTGCAAGATATGAGCTATACTCGACCATACTATTCCCCTCTTCTTTTCAATGACAATGGACATGGGCAATCAAAAACATCACATAACAGAGAACGCATCGCATCCTCTTAATAGCGTACTTGTGTTGAAACTATTATCAACTAAACTGTAGCAAGTTGTTAACGCGTGCTATGTTTCAAACTCAAACGTTGGAACATGTGAATTCATCGAAAACCGGTCATACACAATTCGAACGCGTTTGATCATAAAGAAAAAATGTATATTTCTAAATAAGATCTATTTTAACTCGTTTACACGGATAGAATAACTTTCAACCCATACAAACTCGTTCAGGGATGACTCATCAACATTTTCAAGTGTTTAAACGCGTTAAAGCAGCGATTTAGCAATCACCGTTTTGTTTTGCATAACCAAATCATATATAAATATCACGCCTTTTCCTTCGAAATATACGAAGTATTTGCTTAGAAGTTTTTCTAAGTTTTTCTCTTGCTGTAAATTACTGTACGAGACTAGTCCACCATAATGGTACTGATGAACAGTACTTAGTGGATCATAACCTGATGGGTCCTAGGATCAACAAAAAAACAGTGCCTAATTAGTACAAGAACAAAATCATACAAACGCGTTAAATATATTAACGCGTTCTAACGAGTTAGAACATTTTGAATCGCACGAATGTTAACGCGTTCGAAGTCGTTAAAAAAATCGAACGAGTTTGAATGCTCTACCACTGAGGTGTAACGCTAGCACACGTTACAAACTGAACGCGTCAAAACCGCCGAATATGAAACATTTAACGCGGTTTTAACGCGTTAATGCGCTTACCTGTCTCGTTATAATTTCAAACCTTTCCTGATTAACTAGTTTTAACCCAGCTTTTACTATTTTTGTAATGAAATCGTGTTTTAACGAGTTAGTGTTAATTTTGAGACATTTCCGGTCACATACAAGTTCGAAAGATGACACGTTTGCACGCTTTCAAGAGCATCCAAATTGTGAGCACGCGTTAAGCTATTAGTTCTTTTAACGCGTGCTAACCTGCGTTTGAGTATCAAAATTATTTCATGGGGAAATATCCCATTTCTGTCTAGTTTTGAGTAAAATTCAAAAATTCATATCTCAGTCAAGATCAATCCAAGTTATGTCAGAATATCAAGATATACTCTATTTTACCTGCTCAATACTATGCAGTTTAACAGAAGCGTTAAAAGTCCACAGAAAATACTTTGGTTTTTGAAAGGATTTTCTAGAAGTCTTCCGAACCACAAGAATGTTTTTACTATTCTCAAGCAAAAAATCGTTTGGAGCAGGTAAAATAGAGTACATCTTGATATTCTGATATAACTTGGATTGATCTTGACTGAGTTATGAATTTTTGAATTTTACTCAAAAATAAGCAGAAATGGGATATTCATATATTTAGAAAACAAATATTGCCACGAGATTCAGCATAGTCGGTAACCTATGTTTTCATTCATTTCTGACAGTCTCAAAACTAACGGCAGAGGAGTCCTAAAGTTTCAAGAAAAATGCCCGTAGCTCCCGAATCATGAATTTTCGAGATGTCGCTTGGATCTGATTTTGTAGAGAACACCTTTGACTATCCATATATGAAAAAAAACTGATAGATTCCTATGTAAAACTTTAGAGCTGTAAACTGGTTTTCTAGAGATTCATTTAGAAATCCTCCAGAGATCAGCGCAAAAAATTTTGATTTCTGCATATTATTACGTGTCCCGGTCTTGGCTACACGGTGGAGAAGATCCAATCTCGATAGCTTGTTCCGTTCTCGAGTTATTATGTCGCAATCACCCACACTATATTTTGAAATGGATAGTAGTACTTGAAGTTCTTGAGCTATGGCCTGATTTTTCAAAGATCTCTTAAAAAGCCTACTTTCGAAAAAGATTTTTGAAATCTTTTCTGTTTAGAAAAGTGCACTCAAGTCTTTTCTTACCAATGGTGAAGACCCGAGCTCTTTAGCTGTTTTTGTGCTCGACTTATTTAAAAAACGATCAAGCGCACTGGGTTTTTCGATAACAGTGAAAGAGAAGAAACCGGTTTGTAGAGAATTCCGTCCTCTAGGAAACCACCTTTTGGTCGGTCTAAATGCTATTTATGTACTTCATTAAATTCAACATGTTTCGAAACCTCTACACTAGAAGTTTGGCTTTATTCGCGCCTGGTATGTTAAAGTTACAGAAGAAACAGAAAAAAACGGTTACGGGACATTTCTTTGTATTTTCTACCTTTCTCCCTTATAAAGCAATCTTAGTCTTTGCTATTTAAACAAGATCATCGTGTGAGTAGACAACATTTGTGGTAAAAAAAGAAACTTTCTATCAAGCCCGGTTGAGGCGTGGCATGATAGGTGGTTACGGGACAAATTGTCAGTCAAACCTCACATAACTTCAGTAAAGTGGGAATTACTTGGTAGTGAAAAGTGATAGAAACGTCGGATTTTCGCTGTTGTCTATTTTATATATTTAGTCAACTTTTGGCATATAAAGAAGGCAAATTGAATAACTTACCAGAGCTATCACAGATCATGTGGTTACGGGACAGAAAAAATAATTTTTTGGGGATCACAAATTCAGAACAAATTTTTGAAAAAACAGAACAACCGGTAACAAAGGTGATGATGTAGTTGAGTAGAGCAAAGAAAATACTATAAGAAACAGAGAAAAAATAAATATTGCTCCACATAAAATAACAGAGAAAATAACATTTACAAAATCAAACGTATTTGAATCACCAGAAAAACAACATCAAAATAACGGCCAAACATGGATATTTTGCTTATAATTCGTTCACGGTTAAACATAGAAAAGTCGTACTTGCAGCGATTTTAAGCCTAACGTTGTTGAATATATGCGAGAAGTCCGAAAGTGATTCATCAAGGCTAAGGAAAGAAACGCTTGGGATCATTTACTTCATCCGAACGGTACTATTTTTATCAGGATCACTCATATATATGTATATTTCTTTTCTTTTTGCCTCAAATAGAATTAGTCACATTATGTACAGAGACTGTGTTTGCCACTTTAAAGACTCACAGTCTTCGTTATGTAATGTGGTATGGAAAGAGACACTTTTCTATGCACGAATGTCTGCTCACGTCTTTATTGCCGTTTGCTTTATTTGTAATCAGTTGGCACGCGAAGTTGAAGAAAGAACCAAATTCTAAGTTTTGTGATAGGAACAATGTTGTATATATACGGTATATCATAACAAAATTTACGTGGTTGAGAGTGATTCATCGCTTCTTGCAAGATATTGTGCGAAGAAATCGGATGATCTTATGATAAAACCTAAGAATGAGTCAACGCTCCCAGTAGCAAGGTTTTAGAAGACCTTGCAAGATCGCATGTTTTCTTGTCATTACAAAATTGTCACATCTCCATTATTAAAGTAGATTTGAGCCCATGACGCATGACATTTTAAGATTATCATCCTGGTCTTTTCACTGACGAAATAAGCAGTTGTAAAAAAGAAGAATTTGATGTGATTTTCTCGTTACATCTGTACAATAAACTCTGTAATATGTATAACTCTCAAATGTTTGTGATCATTAATAATAATCGTTTGAAATATTTAAATTTTAATTGCTCGAAATGGAACGTCAGGAAGACGCTGTTTTCCATCATAATTTCATCATTCATTAAATTATCACTTGAACAATGAACAGACGCTTCAATAAACACAGGTTTTGTTGCTTTTGAACATAATTTTTGGATAATCTTGAATAGTTCTAATGCATATGGGATTGTCTCATACTAAATCCCACCCATACTAAATCTCCAACTGCAAATACTGAATGTTTCCTACCTTTATCGTATCGTTGCTTTGATGTTTTTTGTTGCTGTTGAATATTAAATCGTGCTGCATTGTTCGCAACTATTCTAAATCGTTTCACTTTCTCAAAATAATCATGTGGTCTTGACATTGTAATTGCTGTTGATGTTGAACCGAATGGCTGGACAAATTTTCTGCCGAATGCTAATTCATACGGTGTGAATCCAGTTGTTGAATGGATTCCTGAATTGTACGCAGACACCACCGCTTGTAAGTATTCGTCCCAATCATTGATGTTGCCATCTTGATATTTTGCCAGCTGGGCACCGAATGTTGCGTTGAACCTTTCTACCTGTCCGTTTGATTGAGGATGGTGTGGGATTGAAAACGATTGTTTAACACCACAATCAGCGTTGTTATCGTTCTCAGTAACTCATTGTTAAAATGAGAAACTTGATCCGATGCTAAACATTTGATTGTCCCATGGGGTATGATGACATTTTCCGTTAATGTTTCTGCTGCCACTTTGGCTGTATTTGTTGGTAACGCTTTAGCGAAAACAAATTTCGATAAACTGTCGGTAAATACCAATACGTATCGATTTCCTTGAACTGATGGTACGGGTGTTGGACCCCAAAAATCCATATGTAACACCTCAAAAACACCTTCAGGTGGTGGTACTGGTTGTAAAAATCCCGGACTCTTTGTTCGTTTAACATTAAATTTCGCGCACTTTTCACATGACCGTACATAATCTTGTACTGTATCAAACATTTGTGGCCAATAATATTCATCTTTAATCTTGTTGAAGGTACGACGAGTGCCAAAATGACTACTTAATGGATGGTCAGAATTTAACGATAATATTTGTTGTACCATGGATGTTGGTATAAATGGCAGCTTTCTTTTTGTTATACCACCTCGATTCACTAATTTATATAAAATTCCATCGACAATTGTGAGGTCGGGTATAGCCGAATTTTTATTCACTTGTTTAATTTTTTCTTGAATTAGTTTATCATGTTGTTGTTATTCTTTTATCTTGGTTAGCCGAACGTCCATTAGTTCGATTGATTTGATATCACTACCTACTTTTTGTGGCCATCCAGTTGATAATAATGATGGAGCTGGATGATCCTTTGTTGTTCTTATTCTGGCTTTCTGATCTCGATCTCCTGTTGGTAATTGATTCTTCAAACTGGTCATTGACCTTGTAACAGCATTTACTTGCGATAATTGATGTTGTCCGTCTAATTTGGTTGTTGACTCAAATCGACGCGTTGTTATATCTTGTTGACCTTCTTCGCTATCCTCTTGCATGTACGGATACCTTGATAGTAAGTCGGCATCACAATGGCATCTCCCTTTCTTGTATTTAATCTCGGTGATATCATATTCCGACAGATCCAGTGACCATCGATCAACACGACTATTGTTCGACGCTTTACGGTGGAAATTGCATAATGGGCAATGATCTGTTTCTACCGTAAATTCATGCCCCCATAAATATGGCTTTAATTGTTTAACACAAAAATGAATAGCCATGCATTCTTTTTCGGTAGTAGAGTATTTTTGTTGTGCAGGATTGAACTTCTTAGATAAATATTTAATGGCTTTTGTACCATCCAGTGTTATTTGGCGTAATATTCCACCCATCCCTGCTCCTGATGCATCCGTTGCCAACACAGACGGATATAAATCATGTATATACTCTTCACCTCTTTACACAACAATGTTCATTTCTATAGTATCTCGAAGATCTTACTTCTTCTTTTCTATACGTGGACTGACGACTACACGTCTTACACCAGATACTATAAACGTTATCTTAATGGTTTCTTAAGTTTATTCATGATTGATATGCATTTACTATTGCTCCAAGTCAGGAAATGAATCTCTACAATCTTTATTGTAAAACTCAGTTTTTGTATGTAAAACTCGAACATTTCAAATTTTTCTGATAGATAATTTCTTCTTTTTCAACATGACTTACATCATTGTCGAAATGAAGGTTAACAAAGTACATACTCAGATGCGTCTCGACGACTTCTGTTGAACAATATGTGTTTTAGTGTTAGACCAAGCCTTGGAGTGCATATTAAGAAAACAACACCTTTTTTAAGTATTTCTCAGTAATCATTCTTCGTATAGAAAACCAAAATGCACCATTTGGAATGCACCATTTGGAATTTTACACTGTACAAACTGATACTATTTGCGTAAAATCATTATTCTTCTTATTATCAGTATTTTGCTCTCAAACTCAAAACTAACCGGCATGCATTTGGAAGATGCAGTATTTCTCATTTTACAAGATCTCGTACACCAGAAAATAAAAATATTAATTTAATTTTAAAAATGAAAAATAATCCTGGATGTTATCAAAGATGGATTCTCTCAGACTCCTATGTAATTCAAAGAAAAAGAGTCAATTCTTTGCCGCATGAAGTATGAGACTTTGTACAGAGTTTCGCGCTGAATTTAATGGTGTATTGTATTTTGATTAATAAATCTTTTTTAGTTAAATACACTAAGAAGAACTTCAATTAAATAGGTGATCAATTTTTATAACGTAACATTTTAGTATTTTTATTTTCACAGTAATGATTCAAAACTAATTTCAAATAAAATCGATAGTTTCTTACAGAATTAAATTCTCTAACTTTTGAGCTAAATATTAAATTGTTAAACACAAGTCAATATGGATAACAATGTAATAGATAAGTGACTTTAGGACTTCTGGTCCACCCTGCAGATATAATAAATGCCGCTTTTTTTCCGCTCTCTTTTATCTCATTTGCCCGATGAAAATGCACTTACTTATACAACTATAAGAAGAAGAATCAGTTATGACTAACTTCCTAAAATAAAAGAAACAGAACATATTGTATTGAACAGAATCTACAACAGTTTTCTTCAGTTCCGGAACTATAAACAACTGGATAACGCACAGTTCTTAAAGTGTTGCACTATCATTAGAAGGTACACTATCGGACACATGTACAAGGTTATTCGTGGTCGGCGGGACGGGGGGAGGAGAGGTCAGGTTGAGAGTGAGCTCGAAAAGTAATTGCACGATATCCTAAAGTCGTAAGGTACCTAAGATATCCTAAATACCCTAGGGTATCTTAGGTAACTAGGGTTTCTACGTAGATGGCTAAGATACCGAAGATATCTACGATGCGCTAGATACCCTAAATACCTAAGATACGTAGCGAAACAAGAAAGTTCCAGAAAAATGAGTTCACAGCGAATTGAAATTGTGCACGCCCTCGGAGAAAAACTCTTCAAACAAATAAAGGGAGGTGCTATGAGCAGCGCTGCAACGCAGGTATTGGTAGACGCATATATGTATGACAACTATACTCTAATTCGGGTTTCACTTTTTCCAGGCAGCTTGCCAGATATATATGAGTAATCAATTTTCTTCCCATTCCTGATATCAATACGAAGTATGGGAGCTCAATCATCTCGAATAATGCTTAAACATATATCATTCATATAGACAGACCGTGCTTGAATGACAGCAGCTTAGTTTTAAGCATGACATTTTTCGATGGATATAGATAGAAATTATTTTTGTGTATTGGGTATAGTCGTATATATGTTGTGACCAATTTGAAAAATTGGTCTGTTTATAAAAAGGCCAGCCAATTTATAAGTAGACTCGGTCCCATTGCCTGTTTGTAAATTGGTCAAAATTTTGTTAGCCAATATGCAAATGGACCTGTCAATATACAAAATGGCCATAAATAGTTGGCCCACTACTTTCAATAATGGTCAGCCTTTTTTGGAAAATCAAACAAAACCGTTTTAATGAGCTGACATAAGCATAAACTTATATTTCATACTTGGAATATACAGCTAATACATCGAATATACTACCCTAGTGAAGGCTTTTTTCTCAAGCACATGAGCAAGTACATACCTCAAGATTTGTCTCCATGCACATGAATTTCTTACTCATACAAAACGCTTGAGGTATGTGCTTGACTTTCTTGTCTCATGCGCTTGAGCTGCTTGAAGTATGCGCATGAGAGAAGAAATATCTAAAACAAGTGCATACCTCAAGAAACTCATGTGCATACCTTAAGAAAGTCATGCATTATCGATTTTCCGCTTTATGAATAGTTCTCGCTTCGTTTTTCAGACTCGGTTACATCATGTTTTACTCGGACTTTTCTTCGAGAACATGGTGCAATCAGTTTTTAGTCTTTCTCGACCATCTAGCACTATCACTATGGCATAATCTCTATCTGCAAAGGAAAATGAGTTTTCAATAAAAAGTTCATGACAGTTGAAAGCGCGTACACAGCAATTTGACTTTCTACTATTCATTCCACCCTCTAAAATCTTCATGTTATCTTTTATTACACTGCTGAATATAATTTCCCGATAACCTGTGATGTGTTTGTTTGAGAAAAATGTTCCTTTCAGATTGACTAAGTTCGGTCCGCGTTGTATTTCTCAGTTTTGGTTCGACATGTGACCGGAATTTGATCTCAAAATAAAAGTGAGAAAGGTTGATGAGGTTAAGGTACGTCTGTGAGTTTTACCGATAAGGTAACGTTTATCGTATGTGAAAACATCCATGCTTGGACTTTCAGAGAAGCGTATCCGTAAATACTAGACGCTAATATCAGTTCGTTGCTAGAGCCAATCTAGCATCCTGTGAATGAGGTAATATAGCTTGGCATCCAGTCCTCTGTGCATCAAACAGGACCAAACTGATACTTGCTACATCCTGGAAGCCGCCAACGGCAAAGCGATCTTACATCTAGGAAACTCACAATTGTAATGATAAATATTTGATGCATGTCTCAATTGTGCATTTTTATTTGAAAATCTTGCACAGTCAATATTTTTAACTGAGCCTATACAACGAGGAAAGGACCTTAGATTCGGTACGTTATCTGAGAAGAAAGACCTTTAATAACTGTTAATGAGAAAGATAGGTCAGTTTTGTGACAGAAAAAACACAGGACGATTTAACTCTCTCTTTCTTCGTCTCAAATTGCTGTGTGCTTACTTTGAAGTTAATTAACTTCAAAGTAAGTACACACAACAAGTTAAATAATTTGAATCTTTAAAGATTCAAATTATTTAACTTTTTATCCTTTTTTATGACAAATCAACAGCAAAAAGAAGGTTAAAACATGCAAAAAATGCGAGTAAAAATGGTCTTCATCTTCACACTAGAGCTCTACCGTTTAGTGTATCTTTATCTGTTTCTTGATGTCGCATACAGATTATGCTTTCTGTTCTGTATGTATCCTTATATCTGACATACAGATATCTGCATGCGACATCAAGAAAAAGATAAAGATACGTTAAACGGTTTCACCATAAATAGACTGGTTGTAGAGGAACATTTTGATGTATTCAGAAGGTCTATAGGGGTTTAGCGCTATTTAGCGATATCACTACACAGAAGTAATGTCATACCGGTATGAGATGATGAAGAATCATTAACTGTTACTTGTTGCAATTACTTTCGAAGTATAAACATTTTGCTATCAGTAGATAGCTGAAGACATGCCGATTCTGAATATATGCTTTGAAATCGCGTAACATAGCTGAGTGAGTATAGAATCGTGATTTCGAGTGTGGTAACGATATTCACTATGGATTTTATGTACACTGCCTTCTGCTCGAAGGATCCATTTTCAAAATAGACATTTATACAGGTGGCAGTTGATGGTATAATGTATGATTATAACTATAGTAGCATTACACGATATCACAGGATATGTTATATGGTATCAGTGTATTATGATTATTTCGTTGGTGCTACAACATCAGCACATTCAACAGATACACTGAATACAAAGCTTCTGGAAACCTCAAGACTAGGTGTGGAAAAGCAACAAAAGAGCATAGACGTAAATTTTTTCTTATGACTCCAGTAGATGAGCACATGGATCGCTCATCTTGGGGAAGGAGGGAAGTGTTAAGAAGTGATTCCTTATCACGTTTCAAATACGTATCCGGTCACGTTCTCCTTCACGTGTTTATTCATATGTAAACCCCTCGATCTATCTATATTAGTTATCACTTCTTCTTTCGATTTCTATATCTCTTTGTTATCGGTCACTGTTTTTACTATGTTAAAAAAGAAGAAGGCTGTATTGACAACGTACATTATTCTCTTGAATGTATATAACGTCTACATGTCTGCTCTATACACAGACACGTCCAGTCTATTTCTATATATTGGCATTGAAAGAACGAAATCAAAATTTCGAATTTCATTGATCAAAGCAAATCGAAAAGAGAAGACAGAGAAAAGTTTGGCTCAGGAAAGTCAAGCGCATGAGATAAGAATCTCATGCGTGAGTGTCTTGCGATATGAAACTCAAGCATGTGAGTCAAGAAAGTCAAGCGCATGACATCGGAAAAAATGCGTTTTGCATTAGTAAGAAATGTCTCCACGCCATGAGATTCTTACTCAAGAAATTCAAGAAAGTCATGTGCTTGAGAAAAAAAGCGTCACTAGGGTAAACAGACTTGTGAGCTATTTGTGATTTTAAAATCGTTTTGTCACCTATGAGTTAGTTCGCAATCTTCATTTATATCCTTGAAAAGCTCTTTAATACAATTATTTCTGATTTAGGAATGTGATGCATCATGCCACTCATAAAGTAGCTATGGAATCAATACGTTCAGTTGTTGATTCAAATCAAGAAGCACCTGCTGCTAAAATGATTGGTGATAGTGATCGTCATTTGCCACTTGTTACACTTGGCGACAATATCAGAGTTCCAGTGCCATTAATGGACAAATATTGTACTGATCCACCAAATGTTCTAGATTTGATTATCAAAGAAATCAATGGAATGTATAAAATTGGTTGTAGAGGTGGAACAATTAATCGTTTCTATGCCCGTAATCAATTTGAGAAATGTGATTGAAGGATATTAAAAATAGTTGATATTAACCTTGAAGAACGCAGTTTGAGGAATATTGTTGAAAATGAATCTGTTCTTGGTGGACAAAACTTTCTTAAATGTAATGGCAAGAAAAGTTGTCTAGCGTCTTCGTGTACCTGTAGAGAAAATAAACAAATTTGTAATTCGCGTTGTCATATTAATATTTCTTGTAAAAATGTTAGTTCTGGTACTAAAAATTCAAATTAAATAATATACATTTTATATCTTTGGGACTCAATAAAAGATCTTCAATATTTCAGTAATCGTTTTAATTATTACTAAAAACGATTTTGTTTAATTTTCCAAAAAAGGCTGACCATTATTGAAAGTAGTGGGTCAACTATTTCTGGCCACTTTCTATATTGACGGCTCATTTCATACTGACTGGCCCATTTGCATATTGGCCAATTTACAAACAGGCAATGAGGCCGGGTCTATTTATAAATTGGCCGGCTATTTTATAAACGGACCGATTTTCTAAATTGGCCACAACAGTTACTTAACTATGCCGTCTCCTGAAAAGCTTCTTTTTTTCTGATCTACGTCACCTTTTTGTTTGTGGAATAATCACATTACAGACATACTGACACGTTAGTGGCTTTGAACTGCCAATAGTGAGCCCCGGGTTTGTTTTGCTTTAACCTAGACACCTAACTATATGGTCTGACCGGCGCCGATTTTTCAATTAAGCCTTTATTGGTTTTCCAGGCAACCAACCATCTCTAAAATCCGAAAACTCCTTCCGAATTTTCTAAAAATTCTTATTAAAAAACTAACGAGGGAAGGTACCGATTGTCGCATCCGTTTTCGCCTAAAACTTAGTGGACAATAGGTAATCGAGTGTGCTGAATCCAAATATCACAATGGGTTTTCCCTAAAGGTCTCCGGCCTCCACTTAGGGCTTTTCTTGTTAATTCTAAAACTTTGCAAAGAAAGACCGTGTAGAGTTGGGAGAAACCTCATTTTAATCAGAAATCTGCGGGCTACAATCAGACCTTATTAAGAAAGGTTTCGATTATTTTTTTAAAGTTTCTGAAAAACTGATTTTCCAAAAACTGGGGTCTCCGAAGACCTTTGGGGAAAAACCACTGTGATATTCGGGTTCATCACACTCGATTGCCCATTGTTCACTAAGTTTTAGGCGAAAAGCGATAGGATAGTTGATCTAACCTCGTAAGACCTAATTCAAAACTCAGCGCCCGTCAGACCATGTAGTTTCTTTTCCTCTTTTAAACAAAAAAAGAATAAACTCTCTACGACAAACAGCTATTAAAAATCTTGAAGAATACCTCAGATGTAGCTCTTATATAGTGAAAACGCTGTATTAAGAGAACCTCCACGAGCGTGTCGAGTATATCTGTCAATTGCGAAAAATGGATTTCATTAAAAGCTACATCATTCGACTCAGCATGGAAAACTGGGGTGACGCATCTTTTTAAAACCTTATAACTCATTTTGCTCTGGAAAGAATCAAGTTTTCCCAAGACCTATGCCTAAAAAATCCGAAAATTGACCAATTTCAGCTGTTTATGTATAAAACTGTCGGTTTTCGTTCGATGCTTTTGAACGACATTACATTCGAAAGAGTGCTTAAAACTGAACAAAATTTGATATTTAAAAATATTTTAAAGTTAAAATAGTAGTCGCAAAAAAAGTATTTTACTTAATTAATTTAGCAAATTTTACTTAAACAAATTAAGCAAACTGAAATCCATAAAAGAGTTTTCATATTTTAATAGAGGAAACAATTCTGCACCTGATGCATTGTTTAAAAACGACAAAATCGATGCAACTCTGGATCGAAATGGTCTCACAATAGCCAGAGCTGTAAATGCCCAAAACACAGAAAATGCTGTAAATAATTTTGCAAAGTGGCATACATAGCTGGCACGACAACAAACAATATAAAAAGTTTGTGAGTATTAATTTTTTTTAATTCCAGTAATCTGTATGTAATTATGAAAAAAGAGTCTGCCGTTCTACTCGTAAGATGCATAAGTATGCTAGATATGGGCAGTATGTCAAACGTAGATCAGCACTTTGAGGAAACCTTTGATCAACCACAACAAGTACACTAAATTAATTAAAATTCAAAAGCGGGTGAGACGTCTTCCTTGTATCATGTCTTAGATGTCTTAGATTCTGGTAGGAAACAGATAAGAAGTGCATAGGGTTTTGTCTAGGGAGCTGGAAATGACCAAAACACAGAAAATGCTGTAAATAATTTTTTTTCGTCGTCAAACTATTTCCCATGAGTTTTTAAGTCAAGATAGAAAAAGCTTGTCCTTCTTCAATAGGGTTTTTCGGTGGAAAACTCAGCTATTTCCAAAAGACTTGCGGAAAAAGTCGAAAAAATCGCCATTTCTTAGTTTTTGAAAGCTCAAGCATTTGAAAGTTGTAAGAAAAGTATTGCTCAGCGTCTCGGCTGTCAAAGCAAGTGTCCGGGCTGCGGTGCAAAATGTAGTAGGCCAGAACCGCATGAAGATGAAAGGGTAGAACAATGGCGTGATCCATGCCATTGTCCTCCGGATAAGTGTTTGTGCTCCTCCTGAGTCAATTTTAGTTAAAGTACATGAAAGTACACATCATTTAGCACAAGCGTTTCACGGTGCTGCATATTACAAAAAACATACACCGGCTCTACAATTATGTTATCAATGGTGGAGAACTCCATGTGTATACCGTGGTGACGATGATGAAGTGGGCGTGTTTCCAGTTGCCAAATATTATAACGAGAAGTATCGGGCTTGGTATAATGATTTAAATCAGCTGTCTACAACGGGAGTGGCATGCAGTGAAACTATCTCGCCGCCTGATCAAAGACGAGCATGGATGGTTGTACGTCATACACTGATCAAACACTATAATGAATCACATAAAATGATTGCTGATCCCAAAGGATACGGTAGCAAATTGTATCCATCAAACGTTGAAGCTCTGCCAGCCGATTTTCAGCTAACGTGGAAAAATGAAGATTTTGAATTCTAAAGAGAACAAAAACAATTTTACTCGATACCTACACTAGAAACCACTAGCTCCCCTACTTTCTAAGTATGTTTTTTATATTTGAAAAAACTAACGGATGGCGCATAAAGAACCGGACTTTTTTGTTTTGCCTATAACTCCGCCGGTTTTCACCCTATCGATCCACATTTTTTTCCAAAAGATTCCCCATTCAATTCTCTATCACGAGCTGTTCTTTTATTAATGTAAATAATCTCCGTTATTTTCTTTCAAACGATACAATCTCTTGGTCCAACTCTCACAACTTTCCAGTACAACTTCTTTTCTAATTCGTTTCACAGCTCGCTTCAACTCTACAATTAACGTTGTCTTTGACTGAACTTTGTTCCAGTTGACTTGGTGAACAAATTCGTCCCAGATAGAGTAGTCTAAAAGGTTCAAGTCGGAAGAATTCGAGGGCCAATGATCTTTGTCAATAAGTCCAGGAAAATGATCATTGCACCATTTTTGAGAAAGTTGGTGAATATGAGGCTTGGCACCGTCCTGCTGGAACGTCCAATCATCTCCAAACACGTTATTTCCTACTTTAGAGCCACAGGAAGTACTTCATCGATATATCGTTGATGATTTACTGTGCCATTATCCAAAATAACCAAAGGAGTTACGCCTTCTGAACAAACGCCTAACCAAACCATGACTTTTTGTTGAAATTGCTGATTTTGTTTAACGCCGCCATTCTTATCAGCTTCGGCACGATTCACAGCCCAGACTTGATCGTTTTGACAGTTGTACATACCATTGAGATCAAACATTTTCTCGTCAGAAAAAAGAATTCTCAAAGATTGTTCTTTCGAAAAAGTGTGACGAACCCAATTTGCAAACGTGATTTGTTTAGCTTTTTGAGTGTCTGTGAGTAGTGGTTCGATTCTTTTCTTGTACGACGTTAATCCTAAATCATTTTTCAAAATTCTCTGCACACTTCTTCTCGAAATTTTAAGTTCACTGGCCAGTTTTCGAGTTCAGACGCGTTTCTTCCGCTTTAAACGGGTCCGAACAAACGAGTCCGGTTCTTTATGCGCCACCCGTTATATGTTAACCCGCTGGCTTTCAATATCATCTTAAAAATAATGAATTTTTAGCAAGAAGGCCATAAATACGGTGAAACATAGCAGAACTAATAATAATTCGAAAATACTTTTCTAAAGTAGGTTTTCGAGCAGAACTTCGAAAAGCAGCTCATAGCTAGAAAACTTCAACTGCAAATACTTTTGTTTTTCTTTATGTACAGTTAACCCAAAGTGTCCTCTTCAAAATGGGAGTCAAGCGAGATCTTGATTTTCAGTGGTTCGGGCGTGGTATCCACTTTCATTGGAACCGTAGGACTGGCATCCGGCGGCTTCAGGTAGCCTTGATATCGGATGGAATATAAGTTATCGACCATACTGGATCTGATGGCAATGGTTTGTCTTGCGAAAAGAATTCAAAAACGGAGTAAGAACCGAGTTTTATCAAAAGTGAAGTTTTCAGGCTATTTTCATGAATAACTCGAGAATGGAATATGATAGAGAGTTCAGATATTCACCGTTCCAGAACGGAAGGCCGGTCATTATTGTTTGAATAACTGAAAGGGAATAAAAGATAAACACTTGCGTTTTTCACCATTCGATGGCCAAGGTTTGAAGCTACCTTTCCCTAAGCAAAAACAAATTTTAGAAAATTTTTCGAAGCCGGTTTTCCAGAGGATGTTTCAAAAACCAATTCGGTTTTCTCAAATCGGATATAAATATAAACCTATAAATTCTTTTTCATAGATACATAGTCCGAAGTCTCCTCTAAAAAACTGGGCCTAAGCGACACCTTGCAAATCCGTGGCTATGAAGCGGAGCTACGGACGTTTTTCCTGAAGCCTTAGCCCTCCTCTGCCGTTAGATTTGGGACTGTCAGAAATGAATGAAAACATAGGTTATCGACTATATTGAATCTCGTGGCAACGTTAGCCTTCAGAATAAAATTCGAGAACCGAGTGAAAACCTATACTAGGTGAAATAATCCATTTTTGATTATTGTCATAAAAAATTAAAACATTCATAACTGAGTCAAAATCAATCCAAGGTACTTCAGAATGTCAGGAAATACTCTATTTTATTCGCTCATTCTGATTCTGTAAGTAAAATCAATAAAAAGTATTCTTCTAGTGCGGAAGTTTTTTGGAAACCTTTCTAGAAATCAAAGTAGTTTCTGTTGGTTTTTTCAACGCTTTTATAGCTTTATAGCTTTATAGCTCTAGATAAAACAGAATATTTCCTGACATTGCCTTGAGACTGTTTCCTGATCTTTGCCCGAGATGTCGCTTAAGCCCAGTTTTGTGCAGGAGGCTTCAGACTATATATCTATGAAAAAGAATTTATAGGTTTATATTTATATCCGATTTGAGAAAACCGAATTGGTTTTTGAAACATCCTCTGGAAAACCGGCTTCGAAAAATTTTCTAAAATTTGTTTTTGCTTAGGGAAAGGTAGCTTCAAACCTTGGCCATCGAATGGTGAAAAATGCAAGTGTTTATCTTTTATTCCCTTTCAGTTATTCAAACAATAATGACCGGCCTTCCGTTTTGTGACGGATAGTAGCTATGTTAAAAAGACAGCCGAATTTTGAGAGAACTAAGAGACTGACAGTCGAGAAACTTTTCTTCCATTGATCACCAATGTTAGCATTATATAACCTAATAACGGAAAAAAGATCTCATTCAAGTTATTTTTGTCGAAATTTTCACTCACACTGTACAATACCAGCACAAATCGCACATATACTCATTATTCGAAAATTCTTTATATCCTGTGTTCTTTATATTCTGATATCCTGTGAATAGGATATAGAACAGCCTAAATACTTTACATTCTGAAGTTTTCAACTCGTTCTGATGTATTTTGAGCGAACAGTGAATTTTTACATATTAAGTGAAAACAGCCTGAAAACCCCAATTTTCGTAAAACTCCTTTTTCGATAGTTTCTAAGAACTTTTTCTAAACGCAAGTATTGTCACGAGGCTCAGCATGATTGATTACCCATAGTCCATTCGTTTTCAAGGCTATCAATAGTCACTAGGTGCCAGTCCTGGGACTCGTAGGAAATCCGATACAGCGCCGAAGCCGCGGAAAACCAAGGTGCCGTTTGACTCCCGTCTTCAGATGACATCTCGGGCTATCAGTCCAAGAGAAAAAATCAATACAATCCTATTCGAAATTTTTTACAAACGACCTGGTTTTTCAAAGATCTCCTAGAAAACCTGTTTCAGGAGACTCTTCTGAGGACTCTCTAAGCTTGTTCATCCATGCATTGTACTCAACATCATTAGGTATTCGTTTTGTACAAAAATCACTTTCATAGCATCAGTGCGTCAGTTCGAAATAAAATAGTAAGTTTTTGTACAGGGGGTCTCCAGAAAACCTCAAAAAACCCTCTCAAA
>CAJNOQ010001452.1:0-31430 GCA_905250885.1 Didymodactylos carnosus
AAATTCAGAAAGTAGAGCAAAATGACTTAGATCAAGTTTTGTTACATAAAATTGTTTTCTACGTTGATCAATACGTTTCCAGCGAATTCTGAATAATCACTCATACAGCCAGTTTGCTTATTGTCTACGGTTAAGTTAAGAATTTAGTAGCACTGGTGAGTTGAGGACCCGTTAACTTTTGTTCAGAAACATCCAGATGCACGTGGAGCTGAATCTAGATAAATAACCCAAAAAATTGGGTCGTTTTTGTCATTATATAACAAATTCATCACATTTGTTACATTCAACAGATTTCAGTTACAGATAAAAATTTCGAACAGACAAGAATAAACTAAAATTGATTTGCCCTTTTGACATAATTTCTTCGACAGGTGACAATCTAATATTGTTTTATTAAACAAGTTATAGGTTAAATAGGTTGCTTTTTGATCCCACATATGAACAAGGCGATAGAGTGGCGGGAGGAGCCTGTACTGAGCATTTATGCCTTGGGAAAAACTTGTTGACTTGTAAAGAGACATGTCTGTCTGACACAAACATATTCCTTTTAATACAAGGAAAACCAAATGTAAAAGAACACACATAGTAAAAAATCTAACT
Source organism: Didymodactylos carnosus (assembly GCA_905250885.1). Classification (NCBI taxonomy): domain Eukaryota; kingdom Metazoa; phylum Rotifera; class Eurotatoria; order Philodinida; family Philodinidae; genus Didymodactylos; species Didymodactylos carnosus. The sequence goes on from CAJNOQ010001452.1 coordinate 601, forward strand.
ACTTTTCTCTCTTTATTTTTCTGCAATATTTTTGAATATATTCCAGATAAAAAATATAATAGTAAAACCAGCAACATCAACGTCATTAATATGCAGTTAGTTTTCTTCTCTTCTTTTTGTCTCTGTTGTAGATAAATACACTGGAGTACGACTATTTATTGATACTTTTCTCATCTTAACAAAAAAAAAAGAAAGAAGAACGATAAGATTTTTTAACAAATATTATTTATTTTCTATGCATATAAAAAGTTCGTAGTATGCTTTTTCTTCCTGTGTTTTATTACCGTGTTTCTGCCAAGATTTCGAGAGAGAGAGGAAGATAACTGAGAGTGCTGAAACAGTGCACATTCATTCAAAAACAGGAACAAATCGATGGATGGATGTCTGTACCAATAAGAAAAAGAAAAAAATTCTATAATATTAGATATTTATGATAAGTGACACGAATCTTATGTTTATTGTACACATTATATAAGTAATTCAAAAAAAAGCATTTATAACCATCCTTTTCTATTTAAAAAAAAAGAAGAAAAGAAACATAAAATACTGTCGTTATTAATAGCACTGATATAACAGCTATCATAAACTGCACACTTTTCATAAATAACGATTAAATGAAAACCATTAAACATTCACACGAAAGAAATTCCATTATCTCATTGATACTCGTAAATGGTCTTACAACCACCAGGTAGACAATTCATGGAAATTCTTTTTTTCGTCTCATCCAATTTCAGAAGTGTTCTTGTCCATCGATCTCTCACTTTCTAACGATAAATGCTGACAAATATATTTATCGTGCTTTTTTCTACTTAATCACATACATCTAGAAATTTAAATACATTATTGATATTCTCAATTCTCAAAAAACGAACTATTTTAAAACAAAATGTCAAGCATTAATGGTTTGTTAAAGAAGAATCTTTTTCTCTCTTTCTCTCAATTAATTTATTCTTATAGGAATAATTTTTATCTATTTGATTTGAGGTTTAGATGTATAACGGGAAAGCATGAATCTTATTTGTTCATTTCTTATAACAAAAAAACGTAGTATTTTTGTCTGGAGTTTAATTTCAAACAGTTATCGAATGTGGTGAGGAATGGAGAGAGACTAGCAGAGAGAAACAGAAATCTTGCTTATGAAAAGGTATAAGTATTATTTGAAAACGAGTGATCTAATATCTAAAAATGTTTAATCAGTATAGAAAGCTCAAACGATTGATTGATAGTGCAGAAAGCATGAGATTCGTTAAAATTCAATTCCAGTGCATATCTAATTTCTATTAAACCCCAATGGAATTTTGTTTTTTTATTTCTGACTGACTAGTCAGAAAGTCATTCTAATGAGTCAAGTAAATATCTATGAATTCAAAAAATGTTCGTTAATTCAATTTGATGCTCCTTCACTTTTTTATTGTTGGTTCATAGAAATGTTAAATTTGATTTCATATACTCTGTCTACTGTTTTTTATATATTTTCCCTCAACCAACTGTTATGTTTTCTACGTTTTTCACGTCTCAATAATTTCAGAAAATTATCTAATATAGCGGTTTTTGTTTTAGAAACAATGTTTGGGCATAGATGATTAAATTGTGAACATTATTTTAGTAATGGGTAGTTTCCCGGGACATGCACTTCCTGGATCAATTTTCATATTTCTTGGTCTATGGTGGATGCATTCGGCATGGTTGCGCTATTTTATTTGCCGATATCGTCAAAAACCCTATTACGTTTCAATATCATTTCCATTTCATTGCTGTTCAGCTGGTCTAAAACTACCGTTGGAATCATTTATTGTTCTATTTGGTACTTCACTAGGAATTGTGGTCGAGTTAGGCACTGGTTTAGAAAAAACCGTTGATCAAGATGGTATATCATCCTATTCCTTTGCAGCGAACAATTTACAACATTTTACAATGTATTTCATGTTCTTTCTTGTTGGTATTGTTGAATTATTACAGCATTATCATATTGCATTACCTTCACATATCGGTGTTGTTGTTGGTATTCTAGCATTCTCAGCTGAAGGCTTACTATTTTATTTTCATGTTCACGCCCGTGATCCTGTTGACATTCAATTGCATATACTATTAGTTCTCTCAATTGGTGCCATTATTATAAGTAGTATATGTGAATTAGCCCAACCGCAACCAAAACAAGTTTATCCTACACTGATGCGTGCCTATTTTACGGTACTACAGGGTAGTTGGTTTTATCAAATTGCTTTTATTCTGTATAGTCCATTTCATGCCCATTACGATTTTGCTAACGATCCTGTTCAACATCGAACATTGATGTTAATCTCCTACTATTTTGTGTGGCATATGTCCATTATACTTTTAATTCTTTTATTATTTGCGATAGGATCGTATTATCTATCAAAACGTTATAGGCATGTGGCAGATTTAGGTTATGAACAATCCTTTTTAATTCATGAAACGAATATTGATATAAGTGATAACTATCAGGACGCAGCTGAGTATGATGTTAATATGATCAATAGTGAGAAAAAAGTGTTGACAAACGGACGTACAGAAGAGAAAATGAACATAGGAAATTCATTATAGGCCTTAAAATGTTGTTTTCACGCTTTTTTCTTGTTGCTTTTTTCACAGAGAACAGAAAATCTCATATTTCATTCATGATAGTAAAACACATTCAGAAAAGTTCTGTCTAGTCTGTCAAAATTATACTTAATGCATAAAATGTTCATTTATCTTCTTCAACAGAAAAGCTTTTCGAAACAACATTTGAAAGACAGATGCTACTACTATAATTCTGCACATTTTCCATTACGTTTCAAATGTTATTATAAATTAAAAAACCCAAATTTGGAAAAAAACTTTTCATACGAAAAATCCCTGAGGGAGACCCCTGTCCTAAATTTTTGTCGAAAATCTTTTTATTCTGAAAATGGAGAAAATTATACGTCAGTCGATGGAGCCTTATGCACTGATTCCAAATATCACATTAGTTTCCAGTAACAGTGCTACTGGACTGCTAAAAGTAGATTTTATCTCAAAAATCCAAAGTTTTTTTGAAAAACCTGTTTCTAGATCCAGAAGAAAAAACTTAACAAACTATTCGCAAATCGCTCAGAAGAGCTGTAGAGCTAGTTTACAGAGAATCTGGCTAAAAAATCAACAAAATTTTGTATGGGAAATAGTCGTTGTAGTCCCAGCACTTTTCATATACTTCTCGCGTTTGTTTTTGCTTTTTATTATGTGCAAAGAGATGGAAATAAACTCTTTGTCAATTTTTTTTGACATCATGTCTCTGACATCTTTTCATAATAATCTACCACTTAAATGTATAATGAGGTTTACGCAAAATATGTTTTTTAGCTCAGCCATAAATTGATGAAACAATTTATTATAAATGAACTCAAGGAGGAAAAAGCACCACTTCACTTCACTTTCACTCCACTTAAAGTGAACTGGAAGTGATTTAAGTGTTCGTGAAGTGAACTGGTGAAGTGGAAATGAAGAACTAGAGATGAATAAATCAATTAGAGAGATATTAGTCGATGTATTTTTGCTTAGCGTGGAGACCAGCAAAGTTTAGGCGCTAGGAATTAAATATGGGCAGTTCACCTTACATGCGTGTAGTAAACAAAACTGAGAGCGGGGCAATAAATAGATTTGTCAGATAAAAATTTCATGCGAAGACAAAAAGTAAAAAATAAAAAATTGGAAAAACTCAATGAAATAACAATGTCACAAATTGACTTGACTAGCGTGAAGCGGATCTCATGCGAAATGAGTTTCATGTGAAGTGAAGTGACGAACTGGTGCTTTTCCCCCCTTGAGTGAACTTCGTTCCTTTTTTTTGTAGGATTACTCTTGAAGACGGAACTGAAACAGTGTTAACTAAAACTGTTTAGGGCTTTTTAGACTGAACTGTTTTCGAAGCATAACGGTTAACACTTAAAGTGTTCATTCATCTTCTCCAATAGAAAAGCTTTTCGAAACAACATTTGAAAGAAGGATACTACTACCACAATTCTGTACCGTTTTGTAACCATATGTTCACAAATGTGAAACTTTATGTACAAATTTTCAAATTTACTTGTTCGGTAATAATATTGGATTTTGCTTTTCATAGTGAAATGTACATAAAAAATTAGTGGAAAATGATCTTTTAGAGATTGAAAGTTCGGTACGGTTTTATGCAACTTCAATCATTTACTTTTTTTACTTTTATATCTATCAGAACAAAAAGAACATCATTATATATCATATTATTATAAACGGTATGTTTAATACATGTTTTCTTTACACTTCCTATGAAGAGAAAGATCCAGTGTTATTATCGATCAAGTAAATTCAAGGGTTCGCACTGTGCACCTTAAAGCCCAAGAAAAACTCTACAGGATAAGCCATAAACGGGTTTACAGTGTCGACTTATTCTTATGATATATCGTGGAAAGTCATCGTAAAAACACACGTCACACTCATTAAAATTGCTTTAACTCCGAAAGAAAGTGACTTCTGAGGTTAAAACGTGGGACTTGTAGGTTGTACAGACAGGCGCATCGAATCAGGATATTCTTACTAAAACTAATTTTCGAATAGTTACGCTGTTTCTCAATGCACTGGTCACATCTCTTCTAAGACGTTCAAAATTTTTCGTTTTTGGACTGTCCGTCCTATCACGCATACGTTATAAACATTGGTTTTGGAAGAAAAGAAATCGTCTGTCATAAGCCTCCACAACAACAAGAATGCCGATGTTTTTAAAAGACAAAAGGCAGTTTGTATTGTTTTTGTCATTAATGCGTCTATTGAATTTTATTTAGAAACAAGTACGTAAAAAGAATAACAGCACATGAAGTAGTTGTACTTGCCTGGAACCGTATGATTCGCTGACATGCCACAACAGAGGACTACCAGATCACCAGAAACACAGCTTCAGTATGTCAAAGAGTTCCTTTTATCAGAAAGAACTGGAATTCTCGTGCAAAGGAGCGAGAAGTAATGAATCAGTCCTCGTTCCTAACAAGATTGTTGAACGATTTCTAGTTAGATCAAGAAATTGAAAAATAGCTTCTTCCAGTAAATGTGAACTGAAAAGTAGTTCCGCTGAAAGAATAGAAAATCGTGAATTATCAGAGGCCTATAACCAACGTATATTAAAAATTTGGATGAAATTAATATAGAGGATGCACCATTATTAACAGCAAAAAAGAACCATCAGAGCACTATGAAGTGAAGGCTGCTCTTGCGAAACACTGGATACGCATGAACAAAATGAAGATTAAGAAATTGTGTTCAATGAACAACATAAATAGTGATTGTTAATAATGGGATTTCTCATTATTTGTACAACAATACCTACTTTCTATGATGTAGAGTGCACCCTCACATTATAAGTCCTTTCGAGTAGTGTTCTAAAACGATCAGTGAAAAGCCTGCATGGCTAAGACAAGAGTTATCATCAGTGAATTTATCAGACCTTGCATTAGTTCACGTAACACCAACTGTAGATGACATCTTTATTTTTCGCTAATCTCGAGATATTAAACATATGATATGTAATTGTTCACGTGATGTATATGAGTCCAAAAATTTTCCTTTTCTTTCATGCATACGTAAAAAATAGTGGTTTTGTACAATTTTCTGTTCGAATATTGTTTATTTGATAATGACCGGTTGGCAGAAATATCATAAAAAAAATGGATGAAGATATGCATAGCGTCAGTAGTCATCAAATTTGAAGAAAATGTTAAAGAAGAAAAATACAGTTCATTATTTTTTCATTGATGAGGCATACATACAAAGAGATTTTATATGTATCAAATCACATATTATATTCAATCGCACTATTTAAAACTCAAGTAATATTTTTCCACTGATCACAGTGAACTTGAAACATTTTACAACAGAAAAGATTTATGTTTGAACAAATTTTATTAGAAAAGTCCTGAGTATGGAGAAAAATTTATAAATTCTTCTTTGAAATGCTAAATTTACTTCTTATTATAAGTTTGCATATCAAGTGCACAGCATAAGTCATTTTCTTGTCAAGTTCTGAATTTTTGTTATTGTATTCACAACGTTAACACAGAATCATGTATATGAATCTTCAGAAAACGCTTTAAGGGCCCCCTCTCTGTCAATCCATGTAGTTTCTTTTCCTCTCTTAAACAAAAAAAGAATGAACTCTCTACAACAAACCGCTACTAAAAATCTTGGGACGCACTTCAGTTGTAACTCTTATATAGTGAAAACGCTATATTAAGCGCTATATCAAATACTCGATTTTGGAAGTTCTAGGAAAATGCCTGTAACTTTTTGATGCAAGGTCATACAGAGTTCTGCAAGGTCTTATTTTGATCAGAAATGTGTGTTCTACAAAGCTGTGTGTTCAGAAAAATTTCAGTTGCATAAGTATCCAGGGAAAAACTATTATTTGAAGTCCCGGATTTTCGAGGCTCTTAGAAAACTTGCTCAAAATCCCCGAAAAAACAGTTCTGTAACCAAAAGCAATACAGATTCTGGAAGTAGGCACTTCAGGCTACCTTTCCATGTGCGTATCTCAAAACCGATTTTTTCATCGAAAATCACCATTTCTGAGGGGGGAGGCCCTTAAATATATGATTATTAGCATACAATAAGGATGAAATAGCATCGTGCGAGTTGACAAATCACTTCGAAGTTTCACATAATTCCAAACTAAAAACACAAACTACCATCTTTGCGTCATTTTATTATATTTTAAACAATAATAATAAGGGAGAAATAAATTTTTTTTACTGTTTAATTTGTTTAGAAATTAAAACAACCTACTATTATTGAGATTTTTTATATTACATACAGAGATTAAAAAAATAGATACGAATGTATTAGTTTTCTTTTAAAAAAAAAGGATATGAAAATTTTAACTATATCACTGAAATAAATACGAAAAAATTAAAATATGCACATAAAAACAAAAACTGAAGACTAGATAATCACTTTAATGTTTTAATAATTTTCTTATCCATTCTTCATAATTAACATTTCCATTTTTATCCTCAACACCCGCTAATAATTGTTCAACTTCATCATCATTTAAACGTTCACCAAGATTTGTTAATAAATGTCGAAGTTCGGCAGATGACATTAACCCGTTTTGTTCTTTATCAAATACTTTCAAACCTATAAAATATAATTTTAATTAATTATAATAATCAAATTCATTTAATTCAAAATTGTATACCTTCAATTAGTTCATTTTCATTCATATTATCTTTTTTTTTTGCTAAAGATTCATAGAGTGGTATAAATTCTTCAAATGATATTCTGTCACCTTTAATTCCTTGTATTGTACCTTTGATATTTGCTTCAGATGGATTTAAACCAACAGCACGAACTACTTCACCAAATAATTGTTTAGGTATACGTTCATCACCACGATCATCGAATAATAAAAACGCTTCACGAAAATCCGGTGTATCATCGTGTGATGTAGGCATAATTGTTAAAGTCTGGAAATAAAAAAAAAATAAATTAACAGTATAAGAAAAAAATAATAAAACAATTTTAAAAACAAAAAATACAAAAATGATCATTTCATCTCAGTCTAGTACTTAATTGCATACATTTGTGCTAAGGCAAATAATCGTAAACCAGAACTTATATACTCAAAAATAGTGGTTACTTGTTAATTAAGACCACTATTTCTTGTACTCACACTCACTTTGCTTCCCGCCCTCTGATGTTTGTTTGATGTCAATTATGACTTTCAAAATGAGACCATATTTTATTAAAAAAAAGTGATCTCAATTTAGAACTTGAAAATAGCTATACATTGACCTTTAAACAAAATAATCTTAATTTTCAAATTATACATAGTGTATTTAATCCTTTACTTGCCTTTTATGTATGTATAAAGAATTGATTGAGATTTATTCAACACACGTTCAACAAAATAATATCGAGTACAAAGTAAAACACGACAGAAATGTTGATATGATATAATTTTTCCTTATATATTATACGTAGACTACTCTTTTATGCTTTATGTATGAAAAAGAATGGAAAAGAAAGAAAAATAATGTTTTTAAAATGGGTAAATACTATTCACATATACAAACACATTGTCATCGATTATATAGACAAAGCAATTTTCTTTTTTTCTTTTTTTTTTTTTAAATTTTACATATTTTTCTTACTGTTTTTTTTTTTCTTTTTTTTGTTGTTTCTTTGTGATAGAAAAATTGATAAGAACTGAAACGAATGTATAAAACAAAAATGTGTGTGTATATAAATCATGTTATTACTCATAACTATCACGATAATGCGCTAACTCCTACGTATTCACTGCCACTGGTCACATGGATAGATTATGTTTACATCTTACTTTGTGCTCATAGTATGATTAACTAAAAAATAAAGTCTTGACTGTTTAATTAAGAAGAGTGACACATGCAGATAACTGAAAACGTTTCTAAACAAATTTCTGAATTTTATCGAACAAGTAGACGAATATTGTAAGACGACACGACACTGGCATAACTACAAGGACGTGAATCTAAAAGGTCATGGAAATAACATTCTTTCGATCCTGGATGACAAAATTTTAAGAAAAATCAGGTAAAAGATTTCGGTTACGAAAACTAAATTTTATTATGGCGAAATGATTGATTAGATCACGAGAAAAAACCTAATTAGCTATACTAAGATAAACATATTTTAGAACTCATAGCACTTCTCAGTGCATAAACTATCTTTATTATCCATCTAATTTATACTAGTTCTCCAGTAAATGCTCAGCTTCAATTATTTAACAAAAAAATGAAAGAGACAGAGAAATACTGAAAATTGAATTACTAATCTTTTGATAAAGCTCCCTTCGCTTTTTTAAGACGCCCTTTTGTACGACGTTTCCATAATTATCATTAGGATATTGTTTTATTTTCAATTGATAATTAGAGATTGGGTATTTTCTGTATTCAGAACATTTGTATGCAGTTGATAAATAATTTTTGAACAACTCCGTAAGCAATGTACAAACATTAAGACTTTTAATGAATGTTTATGCACAGAAACTTCTTTAATAGAATAGTTTCACTCTAACTTTATTGATGAAGCATTGGGGCACAAAAGTACCAACAAATTTAAAATATGTACCAATAAAAAGGGGACGAAAGGCCGCAATGTATACTACAGTTCACGGATCAACGTAGCAAAGTTGATGTGAGCATCTGTCGTACTGTGGTAAAATGTGTCATAATGCGTCAAAACCATTGGATCACTGGACTAGCCGCTGCGGGCATCCGGTTTGATACACTGATTAAGATGGGAAATAAACAGTGTCAAGATTGATAAATTAGGAATATAAGTGACACAACTTAAGATAAATGTTAATAATGTATTAACGAAATGCTGATGTTTAAACATAATGAAAATGTAAGAGGAGGTAAGGAATGGCGGGAGTTGCTTGTTTTCTGAACTGAAAATTAGATAAAAATAAAACGAACTTTTGAAAATTCCAACGTAAATGACAATGTATCGGTCGGGGCTACGAGTGTAAACTGGTGCCTAGATTGTCGGATTCTGTCGAATAGACATGAACTTCCGCTAAGGCTCATTTTACATCTTATTAACTCGCATATGACATATTGTCATTAGTAACAATTGTAGAAATTATTAACCAATTTCTGTGAGACATTTCAGTGTTACAGCAAAAATGTGCGTGCTAATATAAAGAATTTATAGAATGTCAAACGATGCAATACGTTTCTTTGATGAGGGAACAGCAGTTTATTTTTCTTTAAACCTGAAGAATAGCATTTACAATTCTGTCACATGAATGAAGTCTTTTGTCAGTTAAAAAAGAATTGAAAAATACAGAGAAAGTTTCTATAGGCGTTACAAGTTGGTTAAAATGCCAACTGTGATTTTATGATTTAAACAGATTTAACGTTGTTTTAGGATTTGACTGTGGTGATGACGTTGAGAGAAATCTCAGCAGACTAGTTCTTGTTTGCACACGATGTTTAATGTGTTTAAGATGCTGTTTCCACGAGAGCGTTTTATCGAAAATGGCACCTGTATATCTTGCAGAAGACTTTGAACGTACTGTTGTTGTTCCTATTAGTACTTCTATTGGATTTTTATACTTTTTACGAGGGTGCAGACTGAAATGAAGCATTTCAGTTTTGGCTGTAGTAACAATTTTCAGCACTCACACCATCACTGAAATGCGTCTATAGATTGTTGTAGGCGCTTATTGAGTCCTGAAGTAGTATTACAAGTGGCCCATAACGACGTGTCATCTGCAAATAGGCCGTGGGACGTGTGATCTGGTATTTCATTCATCGAGTCAGCAGTATGCAGTATGTATAGTAGTGGCGATAAAGGAGAATCTTGAGGCGTTCTAAAAACATTTGAGTCTAAATTTAATTGATAGTAGGCTTTCGAATTCTATTGCTGCCGTTCTTTCTTACAGAAAGGAGATTAGCCAATGCATAATGTATTCAGGTATCTTTAGATCAAATAATTTGTATATCAAACCTTCATGCAGAACGGAATCAAAGACCTGTTTAATATCAGAAAAGATAACGACTGAATGTTTGTTCTTTTCTAAATTGTTTGCGGCGAAATTTCGCAGCCTTATAACGTTGTATATTGTGTTTTTCTGTGCTCTAAAACCAGCTTCATGTTGGGGCGAGATGTTCCTTTCTTCGAAGATCGTCATCAGTCGTTCTTTTATGATCTTTTCCATTGTTTTCCCAATGCAGCTTAATAGACTGATGGGACGATAACTAGATGATCCTTCGTTTCTTTTAGTCGGTTTTAACAGCAATATGAGATAAGCGTGTTCCACTGATTTGAACATAGCCAAGATTTATTTAGTTGTTGAACAATCGTGTGAGATGTTTGACCAGAGATGCAGTATGATTTTCAAGCAACTATTATGAATGTTGTTAGGTCCTGACGATGTGTTTTTCAATGTTGCCAGCCTGTCAGTGAATTTTATTCAAAAAATAAAATCACAAACACATTAAAACAGAAAAACTAACTCCGATGTGTACAAACACACACTATATATAAATGAAGAAAGAATGTTGACTCAAGAAGAACTGAGTCAACATTCTTTGTGGTTATGAGAAATGAATAGCGAAAGCAGAAAGAGAAAGGAATGTCAGTGACGACTGACATAACACTCCCCCATAGCTTCAAGATGAGCCTCCCAGCCCATCAGGAAAAAAAATGAATTGGTGACAACAATAAAGAACACAAACTGTCATTTTAAAAAATATAACAATGTAGTAGCTCAACGACGTTGCTTCAGAAGAAAATTGGAAAGAAAAGCGAAAAAAAATTTCTGTTTGTTCGTGGAACTATCCACTGTTACTGATGTTAATTTTTGATGCTGCCACCATCTTTTAAGTAACATTTATCTATCTCTGGCTTTTGTTGCTCAAGGCACTATAAACGACCATAACCAATTCCAATCACCAAATAGTTTGTAATGTTCCAATAAACGTTTGATAAATATAGGACCACCATCGACTAGTTGGCAAATATCATTAGTACTTGTTGCTAATAAACTTTCTCCACCACTTGTATCACCACAGAAGCATGGGGCTTGGGCCGATGATAGACCACTAAGAGATAAAATGAAGTGTGATAAGGACGATGATGCTGATAATGATTGCACTTCCATTTTAAAACATAATTGTTTCAACGTATCATATAATTTTGATAATAAAAATGGGCGCTCTTTATTCATAGTCTCGATAACATCATTTGGTAATTGTACTTTTTAATCATCAGTAATTTCTTCTTCTTCTCCGTCTTCTGATGTTGCTGATAACTGTGTACCACTAATTAATAGATCACATTCATTTGTTCATGTTTTTCGAAATCTTTCGCCTTGTGGTTTTATCTTACAATCGGCCCATGGTTCACCTTCTTTCGACTATTCTAACTCTCCTGAGTCCGCCACTGTTATTGTTCCTTCAAAGATCATAGTCTCCATTGAATACTGATCATACGTTCGTTGCACATGTTGTTGATGATAAACATGTCGTTGAAAATTCCTTTGACCATCTGCATCTTGACGATGGTGTTTTTCTTCCATTGAATATTCTTTCTGCATTTCTTCGATAAATGCACTCCATGTTTCAATGTCATTCTTCCTCTTGATATAGCAAAGTAACGCTTCGTCACATAAAAATGTATGAATAATCCTCAATCGTTCTTCTTCACTCATTGATACCACGTCAAAGTTATCCGTGAGATATTTCAACCAATTTGTCACCCTGACATCGCATGTACCGAAAAATTTGTATGGTGTCACAAACAAGTTTCTTTTTGTCAAAGGTACTAATATATGTTGGAAGCGATCTTGAGCCATTGAGCCGCTCACGTAATTAACTTTCTTATGTAATTCGTTCTTGTACTTCATCTAATCTTTGTTTCAGATGTGGTTTGCAACATATAATAGGTTCGTTGATACTTACTGCGATGTTGGATTGACAGTGAGCCGGCTAGTGCACCATTTGCTAGCCTGTCACTGAATTTTATTCAAAAAATAAAATCACAAACACATTAAAACAGAAAAACTAACTCCGATGTGTACAAACACACACTATATATAAATGAAGAAAGAATGTTGACTCAAGAAGAACTGAGTCAACATTCTTTGTGGTTATGAGAAATGAATCCTTTTGCCCAATTCGTCGTCGATGTTAAGAGAGTGACGTATGATGAATACGTTGCTACAGTTCCTTCTTGTTCTTTATATTTGTTACATTCTCGAGATGTTGCTAAATGTTGACCATTGCAATTTTTACATTTAATCTAGTCATTCGGTTTATTACATTGTTTCACATCATGCGGCCCCGAGCATCGCGATCAAATTTGTTGTTTATCACAACAATACTGTGAAATATGTTAATAACCGAGATAGACGTAACACTATACGGGTTTATTATTATATCTGGCTGCTTCTGCTGGTATATTAATATGATCAAATTGTAAACCAGTTTGTATGATCGTATCGCGATTATGAACATCGCCAAATGTTACTTTTACTGTTGTTCCTTCTCTTCCTTTTGTGTGGATTTTTAGACGTTCCACTTTGTCGAATTGAAAACCAGAGGCTGTATTTTTCAATTTCTGCTGCTATTATTTCAATATCGGTCTGTTTTAAGAAAGCCTGCTTGTCAGTATCAAGAACTGTCGTGGTATAAAGACTTTGATATGGTTTGTATTATCGAATTTTTCTTTGGCAAGATCTAATATAATTCGGTTGAAGCTTTTCACATCAGTCGTAAATAATGTGAATGTTCCATCCTTATCTGTTTGTACATCTGTTAATTTAAATAGGACATACTCGATCCGATGAACTTGTTCACTTGAAATCGTGTTATTTTTTACATCTTATAGAATAAGTGGTGCTAATATGGATGTTATTTTTACTGGTGTCTGATTTTGTTGTTATTTAGGCCAGAAGTTTGTGCTTGCCTTATTTCTTGGCTCATTATAATTCTGTGCCGTTGTTTTCAACCCGGAGGGTTACCCTCTATTGCCGGTGATGTTGTGATCAATATATTAGAGATTTGTGAACAGAAATGTGAAAAAAATTTAGGTTTTTTATTATTATTTTATCAAAATATATTTATTTTACCTGAGGTAGCTTACGCATAATTAGATAGACACATCCGTACTTGAACTTGATCGCGCCTCTGCTGTTTCTTTAATGACTGTGTTATGTAACATGTACATGTTTAGTTAGTTACGTTGATATTCTTTTCAAACTTCCCTACAATTGGACCAACTAGATCGCTACTTCATTGTACGATATGCACAATGTCAGAGATCTAAATCATGTTTTTTGATCATATAGACAAAACAAGATATATTACATGCTTTTATCCATGATCTCCTCCATGCTTTTGTCATAAAAAGATTTATTTTTCGTAACCGAGATCTTTTACAAGCTTTTTTCAAAATTTTATCAAACAGGATCAAAATCATGCTATTTTCCTGCTTATTTCTCATTTTATCCAAACTACAAGCCAGAACGATATACGATTTAAGAAGAAAAAGTATATTTTAGCCTGTATGATTGAGAAACTTCATCATCTGTATATTTTAATATAATACAACATCAATTATTCTCATCAGCTTTCACGAAGAAAAGCAAAGTAGAAACTAATTAAATCCCAGAAGAACGATTTATTTTACCTTTTAGATTACATATGAAAAGAATCTCGACTTTATAACAAGAATTTATCTACTGATAGATAAAAGAATTTCGTTACGACTAAACTATATTCCGGGATAACTATATTTCGAGATAATATACATAAAAAATAATGTTGTATTACCATTCTCAAAAAAACAATTTACAAATTAACACCATTCTCAAAAAAACGATTTACAAATTAACACTACAAACAGTCTGGCACTAGTCTTCTATATTATTTCACATAAACACGACAAAAACTTATTGCCCGAAACGCAACCCATTACTTTTTAAATAATTATCTTCGTCATCTGTTGCTATTCTATTCAATATCAAATTTCTATGAGGAAATCGACCAAATTTTTGAATAATATCTCGATGTTGCTTAGCAAATTCTAGAAAATTCTTTAAATAGTCGTATACATCATCTGTGAGATGTTCGTCATTTTTTCCCTCATCTAATACATTTTCACAATATTTAACACTTAAATCATGATCTTCCAATATTTCACTATGTTGAAATGGTAAATAGACAAATCCTTGTTCAATATATGGCAATTGTTTATCAACATTATATTTAATCATTATCATACTTAACTCTTTCGCTTTTCTATCGTACGAGAACGCTTTTGGTGTACTACGATAAATATTTCGAGGAAATTGATCGAGACAAATAATACAGGCTAATGTATGTTCAGGATGTTGTTTTAAATGATCATTATCCATATATAATACTTGATAATAATCATTGGCCGTGAGTTGTATATCATTTTCAAATTCTTTACGTATTTCTTCATCATAGTCTTTTGAAGACATAAACCATGATTTTTGAACGTTTTCATCAACAGGCTCATATTTTGGCGGAGGAGTTTTCGATGACCAACGTCCATTTGAAAACCAGAAATTTAATACACGTTGACCAAATTGAATTGCCTTTTGTTTTGAAGCAATAGTTGTACTCATATCTTTAACAAAATAAACACAATTGTATTATAACTGATTCACGTATCTGCAACTTTCTCTTCAATAGATAAGATTTGATTGTTGATAAGAAAATCAGATAGGAGAGCGGATAGCGCTTGAGATTATCTGTAGAAACTCGCTGTCTGTAACTGTCTCTTTTATCTCGATTGATCGAGAGACAAAATTTGGAGATCATTTTTATAAATAAATCAAAAAATGAAAACGTTAAAATAGAGTCGTGATGATTACAAAGTGAGAAGATATTCTAAATATCAAAAGAAAATGTATATAAAAATCAACGGTAGAACTTGATTTGAAACATTTTAAATTCAAGTAAAGAAGCACCTGATCATATACTGCTTTGTGTCGTGTCGGGTTTATGTTATGATTTCTAAATTCGTGCAGATCTCGAATTCAAACTTGTGTTCGTATAAAATTAATTTAGTGTTTTTCGATAGTTTGAATTTTAAAATATTATAATGAGTTTGGAAAAATAAAACTTAAACTAAACGTCAGTTCTATCATTATTCATCAAAAGTTCTTTTCGGTATGTCTCAACTTAACCAAAGAGAGCAAGACATAATTCTTCAACTTGTCATGTAATGCAGAAAGAGGAAAGACTTGATCATATTTCACCTCCTTATTATTTACTGTAAGTACTCAAACTTACACCTCATTTATTCTTACATTATCCCATTCTAAATGTGACCTAAATATCACAGAACTGCACACAGCACATATTTGTGTTTAATAGAACGGAACCAAATTATGAGTTAATTTTTGTCTGGTGTTCAGTTGTGAGAGGGGGATGTCGTATGATAATTTTGAATCTATATCAGAGGTGGGCGATGAACTATCTTTAGCCCCCTCGCGGGGATTCAAGTTTCGAGAAATCTACTTCGCGGGGATCGCCTCGTAAGCTTTCTACCCCGTTACCGCCTCGTCCATCGTCATTTTATCAGCAGCATAGCATGGAGTTCGATAGAACTGTTATAAATCAACATAAAATACTTGGGTTTTTCAAAAGATTTTCTAAATCTTTCGAAGTAATAGAATATTTTACACTACTCTCACCTATAGAATCTCATTCAGTAGATAAAATCGAGTGTATCTTGATATTCTGAGGTAGCCTGGATCGGTTTTGACTAAGTTATGAATTTCCTAATTTTACGCGAAAATAGGCAGAAATCGGTTATTTCACCTAATATAGATTTTCACTAGGTTTTTGAGCTTTTTTCAGAAAACAAATGCTGCCACGAGACTCAGCGTAGTCGATAACCTATGTTTTCATGCGTTTTCAGCTTTTGAAATATAAAGAAAATCCAGTTCTGAGGTATCTCAAGAAAAGTCCGCTTCTGTGCGAACGATCAGAGATGGAGCTGTGGGGTTTTGGCAGATATGTAAATCAGATGTCGCTCGACTTTAGGCGTATTTTCAAACATTAGACTTGTATGAAAAGTTACGAAGCGGCAATGCTGCCTTTGGAACATCGAGTAGATGCACCATGGTAGACCTCATTGATAGAACTGATTTATACATCGGAAGATGCTGTCAGGTCCTGGCTACAAGGCACTGGAAGTCGCAGGTCTTCATCTTGTTTCGTTAAAAAGTTATAAAAAATGACCGCAGCTACTGTTCATTTGGATAGATAATATTGATCAAATTATATACGTACAGGGCACATTAGAAGACCCTGGGTCTTCTAATGTGTCCTATCGTTCACAAATTTTAGAGAGGTCTTCTATTGTGTTGCTTAGAAAAGTCATATTTTTCGATATCCTCAATAGTAAAACACGCAGTTGAAAACCGCAGTATTTTTCTTTACACAATACAGTAAATTCCACACAAAAAGCGGTTAATTTCACTCTTGTTTGACAACAAAAAAAGAAAAAAATACATTTACTTATTTCTCCACATATCTTTTAAAGGCAAATGTTTATTTTGATTAATTATAACCCTAGTCAAACTTCTTGTAACCAAGATCTTGACTTCTTGAATTTTTTCAGTAAGACTTTGATTAAGAAAATATAACTTTAAAAAAAAATAAGTACATATTTGTCAAGTGAACTGGAAAGAATTACGTTCAACATCTCCATTTCGTCGTTCGTTAAAGAGAAAAAAATGTTCCCGCCTCGTCATCGCCCCGTGTCTCGTCCAGCTTTCAAAAAATTTCCTTCGTGAGGACCACCCCGTGAGGAATCGCAGGGTCTCGCGAGGATCCTCGTCCATCGCCCACCTCTGATCTATATGATCAGTATGGTTTCAAAAGGGTACACCGACCGAAAAGTTTTTTGATTCTACCATAATTAGAATTATTATTATTTAATCACTAGAGTCACACTACAACCTTAATCACGATTAACTCGCTAGTCATAATTAACTTTATGCATGATTAAAAGATGAATAGCGTAATCACGATTAGTGTTAATCGCGATTAAATATAGTGTGACCGCTCTAATCATGATTAAATGTGTGCATAATTATCAAATTGGAAAATTAATGAATTTTTCTCTAAGTTTTTTCACCATTATATCGACGACTTCATCGGAAATGCTGATTACGCTAGGCTTGGATACCCCAAACTAATTACCGATCGTACGATCGATACTCGGTTATTGATGCCATTGCGTATAATGCAATAGCTAATCGTTTAGGTGCTGATATTGCTGGACGCAGTTTTATGTCTTGCTTTGTCGTATCCATACCGACTGCTGTCAACAAATATTGAAATACTTGTTTACTCACACGAAAATTTTTCTTGAAAGTATCATCGTCAAATTTCTAAACCTCGATTTCAAAAAACTCTTTGTTTCTCTGACGTTGCCAAACAGACCGTTCGACTTTTGTGAAGCAATTCACCAACGGAAAAAATAATAGCAGCATATCGGGGCTCGACACATGTTCTTTTCTGTTTTTTCTTTTTGCTGTAAATACTCTTTTTTGTTTAATAATGTTTAGTAAAAGTAACATTTTTCATCGTTCACTTAACCGACAGAAAAATGAGCCAATTTTAGAGCACTTTCCCTATTTATTTGCTGTTCTTAATCACGCTCAGTCTTTAACCATGCTTAGCGCGGTCACATTGCTTATTTAACTGTGATTAAAATAGTGTTAATCATGATTAAAAAAGGATGTGATCACACTACAAAATCGTTAATCATGATTAAGTGGTGTGACCCTAGTGAATGACGTTGCTACTGATGAAATATACTAATGTTTAATACAACAAATAATGGGAATGCTTTATTAAATTTCTTTGCATTTTTTTTCTTTATCTTTGCGTTAATCCATTGTTCTAATATAGGA
The DNA here is from genome assembly GCA_905250885.1 of Didymodactylos carnosus. Taxonomy (NCBI): domain Eukaryota; kingdom Metazoa; phylum Rotifera; class Eurotatoria; order Philodinida; family Philodinidae; genus Didymodactylos; species Didymodactylos carnosus. The sequence continues at coordinate 19,055 of CAJNOQ010001452.1, forward strand.
AAATATGATTGATAAAAAAATTATAGAATTCATTGTTAAGAGAAGTCTAAATATCTGCGTTTGTAGTCCTTTACGTTTGTAGATTAAATTAGAAAAATAAAGATAATAGAACCATCGTATATGCTCTACTTTGTTTCGTTTACAGATATTTTTATTTTATACCTTTTTATCTTTTTATTCTAGAAAATTATGGCGCAGTTTTGCTCTAAATTTTTGACCAAGTAAAACGGTTACATGTTAAAAGACACCTAGTGGTCTCAACAAATCAAAATATACTACTCATTTGCTGCAAATTCTATCGAGTGTTCTCTGGCGAGCATTCTAACCACCTTTTTAATGACAACAATAATATGATAATAACCGCTGAAGAAAGATACAATGAGTCGAAACATTGATCATACACCTTAGTTTTTGACTGTTCTCTGCGATTGTACGAGCTAGAACAAATCTGAAAAAGATTTGAATTGCTGAAAGAGTTTCTAATCTGGTGTAATACTTGTAAAGATCTCATTGAAATTGTTTATAACTTAGATATCTGAAAAGCCCAAACCCTAGAGAATCAAGTCTCGAATTCGACTGAGAAACTTCTTGTAAACAATTCATCATATAGACCAAACGTTTCTGTTTAGAATGAGATATCTCTGAGCTCTCCACGGCATATTTTCGTGACAAAAAGTCCTAAACACTTTGCTGATTTTCTGTTGATTTTTACAAGGTTTCATCAATTGAATGCAGTTTCACGGAAACATGTCGTGAAAAGTTCAGAGATATCTCATTCTAAACAGAAACGTTTGGTCTATACGATGAATTGTTTACAAGAAGTTTCTCAATCGAATTCGAGACTTGATTCTCTAGGGTTTGGGCTTTTCAGATACCTAAGTTATAAACAATTTCAATGAGATCTTTACAAGTATTACACCAGATTAGAAACTCTTTCAGCAATTCAAATCTTTTTCAGATTTGTTCTAGCTCGTATAATCGCAGAGAAAAGTCAAAAACTAAGGTGTATGACCCACTGTAAACTACTTATCAAAACTTGCTATTTAACTGTTGTTCTGTTTTTTGTTAATCCCATTCTGTTAATGTCTGATCAGTGAAGTCGAAAGTAGAGTCAATTTAAAGTGTATGAAAGTCGAATTAAAAATTAAAATAGTAATGAAATTTAATATTTATATAAATGAATATGATCAGTTCCCCGTCTAATAATTAAAATAAAATTCGGTTGCCAACACCACTGTTTATGTGTTCATTGAATTATCCTTTTCTCTCTACATACATTTACATACATATTAATTACGATGTTTGGTACGGACGAAAACATGAATACAATAAAGATGAAACAATGAAAAACACTGTTGAATCATATACAAAAACCAACGAAATAAAACGAAAAGTAAATGAAAGAATGTTGTTGTCTTTGAAAATCTATTTCCAATTGCTGTCAAAACACAGTTATCTAGATTGAGAAAGAATCAACAGAGCACATATATAGGATTGAGAATTATTTTTGCTTTTTTTCGTAAAACTAGACAAAAAGATAGATTCTGAATATAAACTAAGAGAAAAAAAGCAAACAAATTTTAGTTAGCGAACCAACTAAAAAAGAATATAATGAAAGCATACACACAATAACGTAAAAAATAGAAAAAAATCTATTTTAAAGTACTTCCAAAACAAAATATAAATAAAGATGGAAATTAAACAAAATTATCTCTCAAGAACAAGCACAATTCCTGCTTTAAACTATTTCTGGTTTAAAGCGGTGTTTGTTCATGGCAAGAAAAAGAAATGATCGTTATTTATCTGACAATAATTTACATGAAATAGAGAATTTTTTCCTGTAAACTCGTTCAATGTTATGAATAAGTATTCACTATTAGTTTGAAAGATATGTATACACAAAGGAAAAATGAGTCTATCTATCAAGGATGTGTTGGCGATGTGTTTGTACTATTGTTTGTCGGATATTTATAAGCGGTTAAATGATTGCTGTTTGTATTCGTATTATACGATGATGAATCGTACACGCATTGATCAGAAATGAAATTATTATCGTAGACAGTTGATGTTGTAGGATATTGTTGATCATAATTCGTGTGTACGTATGGAGGTGTAAGAGAATCATAATAATTCACTTGTGGATAATAAGTTACTTGTGGATAAAATGAATTCAATGATGCTGCTGAAGTCGACGACGGTGGAAAATGATTGGCTGATGTTGCGTTATGCTGCTGATAATGTGATGGTGATTGTTTTTGCTGTTGTGTTTGTAATGGAGAATGAGGATAAGGATAATCGGATACCGTTGCTACATCTTGATAATTATAAGGTATAGTGGTATTATGATTAGAATTATTTATTGCTAAATGATTTGTCGACGGATGTTGTTGTTGCTGGATCTTCGGAGAAGAATGCAGATTATAATGATTTGATGTTGAGACAATTATATCTGTTGGACATGTGAGACTTGGCGGTTGATCATTATCATCGTTTGAAACTATTGTCGATGATTCGGATGATATTCTAGATTTCATCAGATGGTAGCGGCGTCGGGTGATAGGAGAACAAGTTGAGAACGATGATACATCCATACCCGATGAAAATGATCTTGTTTGAATGCTATCCTCTATAGTATTGTTATTCGATGGATTAAATAAATCTTGTTCAACTGTTATTTTTAAACTTTTTTCAATTTTTTCAATTCTTTTCTCTGCCACTTCATCAGCATCATTGCCATTTGTTGATGATGATAAACTATTAGTTGATTGTTGAGACTGAGAACGATAAAATTCTTGTTGATTTTTTGCTTCGATATATGGCTCAAGAATATCCGATAACGAAGGTGTAGAGGGAATTGTTAAACTTGCTGTATCTGAATCATTATTTGAATGACTCCCATTCATGTTAAATAACAACGACGTTAATGATGATAATTTTGGTGTAGATGAAGTTGTTGATAGTGAGTCAGATCCACTCTTTACCATGTTGTTGTCGTTGTTTGTTGATAAAGCAACGGGTAATTCTATTTTGGAATTCTAAAACAAACACAAAAAAAGAACAAAGCTAAAAGAGAGACACTCGAACAAAAAAAAACATTTTTTCTTCTCCTATGATCAGTTCAAGCGTACAAGGTAAGATACGAAAGCACTTGGAGAAAAGATCGGAAAGCATCGCATGCAACAAAATCAATCAGGACACAAGGGATAGATGTTGGTGAAACATGAACTAACAAAAATCATGATATATCTGACTGTAGTAAAAGTAGCTAGATAATGCAAAAAAAACCAACTTACTAGTACATCAGCTAAAAAACTTAGCTTATCAAACAATTTTAAACACAACATGCTACAGCCAGCCGTTTGCAAAAACACTTAGTGACAAGGGGAGTATCAACTGTATAAACTGACCTCAGCTGTCGGTTCAGATCCTGTCGATGTATCCGCAGTTAGATTTCCTAGTGTTACAAGACTTGATGAAGTCCATGCACGTTTTTTGAATGGCAACGGCATGGTGCCTGTTGACATACTCTCACATGATGATGTTGACAAACCGCCATCACTGATTTGACGTATTGTATTGTGATTAACTAGACACGAAAAACAATGTGTTCTATCTTTTAGTATGCCGATTTGTCTATGTTTTTTTTTCACAAACCTTTTGCTTTTTGTGCTATTACTTTGTTTCCATTTGTCGCAATCATTGTATCAGATCGTGACATACTGTTATTGCCACTATTATAATGTCGAGTTCTTAATTTATGTTGATGTTGCTGATTTTCATTTGATGTGACACTTTCCAATGTTCGTGTTAGCTTTTCATTTGATGATGTCCGATTATCACTTTCTTCCACATCTTCCTTATCAATGCTTAATACAAAAATATTTTCATCTTTTGAATTATCGTTTTTATTATCAAAATTATTAGATATTAATGTGTCTTTTTTCTTTTCAATTAAAAATTGATCTAATTTTGGCTGTTTTAACGTTGTTCGTTTTTTCGACATATATACTGATTGTTTTTCATCTTCCGATATTTTACGAATTGTTAAATTTGGGCTATCGCACGCAATATCAACTGTTGTTTGTCCTTGTGAAGAATGTGCTGTTCGATCGTTGCTATCATAACTTTCTTCCTTCTCTTTCTTATTAATCATAACAGGCGATATATCTTTATCATTTTTCTCTTCACTGATTGTCGTATCGTTTTCCAGCTTAATTGACTTTCGACATTTAACATACACTGATTTTCGTCTATTGCCAAATTTACGTCGTCTGATATAACGGATTACACTTGTACCGTCTGCTGATGTATTCAGTTTAGTAGGCGATGAGATTGCAGCTCTGAAGAGAAAAAAATACCTATACTCAATACGGGATGAAATTCACTTATGCTGCCTTGAATGTGTAATAATCTAAACTACCGTTTTGAGAAAGCTAATATTATTCTATTGTATTTCTCAAAGTTCTATAGAAAAGAATGTCTGACACCAGGTAGATTATGCAATATTAAAAATTTATAAAAAATATCTCTCTCTACGTATCATTTGATCTCAAACAGCACTACTTACTCTGTATCACGCTCAAATTCTTTGAATACGATTTGTACATCTTGCATTTGTTTTTCAATTGCTTTTTCTTGATTTGTCAATAATTGTAGTGTTAATACAGGTGTCCAACGTAAAAATTCAGGATCCAAGATAATCCAGTTTTTATGTTTATCATTTTCTTTTTGGAGTAATGTTTCAAAATGCTCAACATCAAATGTAATCACTGGTCTAAACGAAAAAGAGTATTGAATAATTATTTTTAATAATATATCTTTCTTTTCACCTACTTTCCATCTGTTTTCATTGTTAATATCCGAAGATTTTGTAATGTATCAATAATATCATCAACTGCCATGCCTGTATCATACATAATCTGTTTGAAATTACATTGATGTTTATCATAATAATTATAACTTAAAAGTTGTTTAATTATCTTAAATTCCCAATATGTTTCATATGTTTTTCGACCTAAATCGGATAATGGTTTTTCTGGTGTACCCACTTGCCATTCTTTTCGAGATAATAAATAACTTAATTCAATTAAAAAACGTCCATAGCCTTTTCGTTGACAATTAGGTAATACCATAATACACGAAAGATTATATTTTTGTGGACAATGTTTTTCTTTTGAAAAATAACCAATAAAATGACATCCATTTTGATCATTACGTGTTAATACATAAAATAAAAATGGTTCAACATCATAATATAATGTTTTATGATCAAGAAATAATTTGGCTAATAGACATAAGTTTTGACAATAAATGCGACTGATGTTACCGTCAACTTCAAATACGGATATATCGTCTTTATGATAGATTTCATTGGCGGGTGGATGATGAGATTGACAATTTTGCTAAAAAACAAAATAGGACAATGAACTTAAGATATTTATTTAACTAAGTTTATTTGAAAAATATGTATCAGATCACAATATATATTAGAACGTTTGCTCGAAAATTATTTTGAGTGGAGCTTTATATTCAAATGCTGTCTTTGTCATAAACTTGAGAAACAGAGAATGACATTAGAATGAGGGATGCTTTTGTTGAGAAGTTAGAACTCCGCTTTAATGACAGAATGTTGATTAAAGTAGTGAATAGTAGTAGAATGCTAGTATCATACTCAATTTAAAAGGAGATCACAATGGCTTTCGAACAAATTTATGTTTTCGTTCTAACTTACTCTATGTCGTTCATAAACTTCCTCACATTTCATGTATTTCAAACAAAATTCACAAATAAATAACCGTGGGACACGTGCATACTCTTGTGGATATGATGATGAATACCATGTTTTAATTAGACCACCACCAAATACAATGAATGGCGGCCAACGAAATGGTTCGTCGACGTTTTTTGATGGCGACTGTTGAACAAATTTATCCGAACACTAAAAGAAAAAAATTATGTCTTATAATAAGAACAAAAGAAAATACAGAAACATACGTCCGAAATAAGTTTAGCAGCATTCTTTCTTGTTTCTAAAAATAACTCAACATCATGCTCCGTAATATTATTCGGTAATACATTCTTTAAAAATGCCGGTGCACCACTATGTTCTAAAAGTAAAAAACATCACAAGTTTTTATTTCCCAAAATTAGATCACGATATATTATGTATGTGATTTAATAGAGTATAAAAAATACAATCAATTAGACTAATTATTTTTGCAGTGTTCTGAATAAATTTCACTTGTTTTCAATCAGACAAAAATAGTATTAACAATGTTGATAAATCTGACTCTCGTCTACTTATTAATGTACAAATCGTGTTATAATGTGAAAAAAAATCGAATGAAACACACATACTTGAAAAGTCGATATTCATCAGCATTCGTTTTTTCTTTGGTTTTGATGATGTGATTGATGAACTTGATTTTTGACGTTTTCTTTGAATATTATCGTTATCACTGTTCTCCTCTTCATTATCTAAACATTCTTTTTTCTTCTTTTTAATTTGTTTTTCTTGTTTTAGTTCTTTATGCTGTTCATATGTATCAATCATTTTCATTGTCTTCTTGCTGTCACGTTTATCCGAATTCTTGTTTAGAGAATTGACACGTGTTCTTTTATTCAGAAACTCCGGGGATAATGTTATTGAATGTTTAATAGATTCTTGACTTGGTACTAATCGTCTTGTACGAGATGAGGTTTCTATCGGACAACTAATGGAATTTTTTAAACGAGATGACGACGGTGTACTATAACAAACCATTAAGTTATTAAGAGCAGTTTTGTTTTTATTTTTAATCAAGACAATTACCTTAGTGCTGAATAATTTATCGTTTTCTGTGGATCATTACCTAATATCATCTCATCAAGAAGTACTGGTTTACGTTTAATACGTTCAGTTTTCGTTGCAGCTAAAACATGTTTTGCTAACGAACGATTTCCTCCATTATTATTACTGTTCAAATGCTTATTTTTATTATTTAAACGTTTAATTGTCTGTTGTTGCTTTTTCTTTCTTAAAAATTGAGCAGCTTTCTGTACTGAATTTTGACGATGTTGATTTGAAGGCAATATTACTGTGGAAGATTTTGTTTGTTTTTGTTTTTTTGGAAGAAAAAAATTTGTCATACCATCGATTAGTTGAGCAACAGATCGAGATAGTATTGGTGTCAATGGAGTATCTTCTTCTTTGTCCTTATATTTCTTACTATTATGGGGACGAGTTTTATTTAACGCGTTGGTAAAAGATTTCCTTCATGAAATAAAAAAGTAAATAACGTAGCAGCAAAGAAACACCGATATAAAAATAATTATACCTGTTGAATTTGATACTATCTCGTTTCTTTGATGGACTTTTATTTTGCACCTTGGACATGCCTTCATCACGGCAAAAATCACACATAAATTCATCTAAACAATGACATACATATAATTAATGAAACATTGCTTTATTTAGATAGTAATTCAACAACTACCTTTTGGAATTTGAATCAATGGTGGATCACAGCAGGTCATGTGTACACCACTATCACAGAAGTCACAAAATAGCAACTAAAACGAAAAGTCGACACAGATTAATTATTTTTAACAATTAAGTTTTAACAGGTCCTACAAGAAAGTTAACTGAAACGACTATCATAGCCAATTAAGTTTAAGAGAAAAAACACTTTATATACCGAATCGTCAGATTTTGTACAAACAATACATTTTTTACAATCTATACATAGCCAGTAAAGCGTTTTTATTTTTTGAACTAATTGATCCGAGTATTTTAAACATGACGGATGTCCTATAAAATTAATGGAAAATTGACAAGAGGCTATTTGAAGTATAAATTTCTGATGAAATACTACCTGAATTACCACACTGAGAACAACTAATCATTTCTTCGGGATGTCCATGAGGGCCTTTCTCAGCCGTAGTTAAACAAAAGCCACATATCAAAATTGGTTTGGCCACTTTCTATTGCAAAAAGTAAAAAGACATAAAACATCCATGTCATTAACAAAATTACACAACAAACACCTTTTTCTCGCTAAAATCTGCTCGTTGCTTATTAGAAGATGCTGAAGTTTTTATCGATCCGGCTGTTAGTACTTGGTGACGTGGAGTTTTTTGTCTTGTATTCATCTCATATCTTCTATCACGATTCATTGTTGTTTTTCGTTGAATTGGTTTATAACGTTTATCAGCATCATCTTTAACGATTAAATTTTCTGCTACACAACGTCTCAATGCCGAATATAACTCCATTTCATTAATAATAAATTTTTTTGTTAATGAATTTACTTCTCTATTTTTAGTTCTTATATGATCTCGAATCATTTTTCCTGAACAACCTGAATTTGTTTCATTATCAAGATCTTTAACTACTTGAACGAGTTTATTTAATACTTCTGTATCAATAGAGAAAGAGGAGGAAGACATATTGTGAGTAGTTAATGTTTTTATTAAAATTTCATTATTATTATCACATATATATTCATTTACATTCGAATTATTTGTCTCAATTCGCTAAAACAAAAAAGTTTATTGTAGGATGAGAACAAAATATTTAAATGCGTTTGCTCTTCTTACGTTAATAAGTTCATCATCGATACCTTGACGAAATGTCTCTCGAATTAGTGAACGTTTAAAACCTGAATTATGCTCTTCGACATAACGACAAACACGATTGATTGTCGTTGGTTGTCGTTTACGTTTCAAATAATTTAACGCGTTACACAGTGCTTGCAATATTTCTGCATTGTATTTCATAATTCAGAACATTTACAACCATTACATCACGTTAAATGTTTCTAACAATGTTTTTAAACAACCAAGCATATGATTCTCAAAATGAGGATTTATCTCTTCCATTAATTGTGCACAATATATCAAACACAAGATAACTTAGCTACGTAGCGCGAATGAACAAACAAACGCGTGCAGACATTTCATAAATATTTTTTTGATTGGTTCATTTATGGCAGCCATGACAGTATTCATATTAAAGAAATAAATCCAATGCATATAGGCACGTTATCGATAAACAACAAAAAGTTTACTTTTTTTCATATATTAGATGGGTTTTTTTAATTCCATCCAGTCACTGATTCTCCACCATTTTTTTGACTGCATTTGCAGGAGTAGGAAAAAAGAATAATATAAATGAAAATCTCTCATACTGCAGTTTATCGTCTGTTACATATTTTTCCAGTCTTATTGGTTCTTGTCATTAATACAGCTTTGATTGAAAGATTTCAATTTTTCTACTTTTGTTCTTTACTTTTGTTTTCATGGCATCGGCACTCCAATGAGACAGTTTGAACACTCACGACAGCATTTTGTGTAAATAGTTTAACACTATGCATTGGTTGCATGTATTCTTTTATTATTTTGATAGAGAATTTGACTTTTATTACTGTTTACTTTTGTCGTATTGTGGGTAATTTCTCGAGTAAAGTTCTTTTAGTTATACAACTTTCTCCGCAATTTAACTAGGTTTTGTTTGCAAAAATGATTAAGTTACATATTTTTTATAACGAAGACAAATATGGTATTTGACGCTTTTCTCGGAGCGAACTCTCGCTAATAGATAACAGGAGCGTATCTGCTAGACTAAAGTTTCTCACCACTTTTGATGTTTTCGTTTCTCATCTGCAAAATTATTTTAGTTTTTCTAAAAGAAAAGAATCGCGTACTGAGAAATATTTTGTACATCCCTTGTGAGCTGTTGTCTTGGCTTGGCGTAGGATTCATATATGTTGATTTTTCAGAAAAGTAAGGACTAACATTGAGTGAACTCTGTTCTCTCTAACGCTCTTTCATGACTTCTACAGTTTCCATCTGTGAGTATACTATTTGGATCAAGAGACAGTGAGAGTGCAATCTTTTTTTCGCTTATATCTAGTTTTCAAATCATAAATTCAGTTCATAAGAATGTCTATCTTTTGCAGAAGAATAATGCTGAAGAAAGTTTAGAGCTAATCAGAATGACTAATAAAAAGGTGAACAATTTTAGTTTGAAATTCGAGAGAGGTACAAAACAATTGGTGTCAACATTCTTAATTGCTTGGTGAGCTCAGAAGAGTCTGTGTTACTCGTAATAAGCTAAATCACTTTATATTGTTCTTAGACATTGTTCTTCATTTCTGTGCAAAAGTTGCTCTTGAATTTCAACGAACTTGAATTACTGACGAATTTGTTTTTAATTATAGACAGTTAATCGAAAATGCCGTATGAACGTTTTGTTCAACTCGGCCGTGTTGCCTATATAGCATATGGTCCAGATAAAGGTAAATTATGTTGTGTAACAAATATTATTGATCAAACGCGTGTTCTCGTGGATGGTCCAACATCTAATGTTCGTCGAAAAGCCGTGAATATTAAATCATTGCATTTGACAAAATTTGTATTAAAAATATTACCGGGTGCCCATACAAAAACTGTCAAAGCTTTATGGGATAAACATCAAATAAACACAAAATGGTCTGAAACACGTTGGTGTAAAAAATTAGAAGCCCAAAAACTACGTGGAAAAATGAGTGATTTTGATCGTTATAAATTGATGCATGCTAAAGCGGCTTACAATAGGATATTACATCAAGAATATGGTCGTTTGAAAAAGAAATCCAAAGATTTATTAGCTAAAAGTGCAATAAAAACGAAAAAACGAAAATTTGTATCAAAATCACAACGTTATGCTAATAAACATAAAATATTTGCCGCATCGACCACAGCAGCCAAAAAGAAATAAAGAAAGAAGAATAGCTGTTAGTTTGTTTTGTGTATGAGATACAAGAACACAGAAGAAAGTTATTAAACAAATAAAAATATTTATAACAAGTTTTATGATTATTGATTTTGTATGATCAGAAAGCATATTGGACTCTATTTGTTTTTGTTTCGCTGAGGAATGGAATAAACTCTTGTCTATTGTGCCTAACTCCCATTTTGAGGGTTCGTATGATAGGAGGGTTCTTGAGAGCCGATCTAGAACATTTCTTGAAAGCGGAAATTTAATTTTCTCCGCATATAAGATAGCATCCTTCATAAATCGGCCACTGCTTTTCAATGTTTGAGAAAGAAAATTATCTCTTCAGTAGCCTCTTCTTTGAATGAGGTCGAAGCGAATTGCTTTTTTTTCTACTTATTAATTATTTTTAGATGTTATCAGCGTATTACTTTTAGATACTTTTATACGCGATCGTAATCTCTTTTTTCGAATATGAGCGACGATCAGAATATCGATGGTACAAATCCACCGAATCAGGTAAATGAAATGTTTTTCTTTGATTAGTGTATAGCTGGCGTTAGCCGTACTTTAACAGAGCTAAGGTCCCAAAAGTGTGTATACTTTTGCAAAAGTAGGGATAGCGTTCGTACTGCACCACAAGGAAGGTTGTGTTGCGTTTATACCCAGTAGTTGTTAAAATTGGGAAAGAAGAACGTGTGCTTATGAAAGAAAGTCTGTATACAGACTCTTTATAATTTCGTGAGCCTCTGTTGTTTACTTTGTTCAGTAGTTTTGTAGTTCTCAACGCCTGTACGTCAGTCATATTCAAGAGAAAATTAGATAATCAACGAGCATAGTGTGCGAAAGATACCTATACTGGATTTAATAAAAACCTCATTTTATCCCGTGATTGTGTTGTAATAATCTTCGGCAGATTCTTCGAGTATAAACACAATTGACAGTTTCTTGTTTGATTGAACCTTTTTTATCTGTGATGCCTTTTTATGACATGACGCATGAAGTTTTATTGTGGTCAGTTAGTCTCAATTAAACTCTTGCCATTTGGCTTCTTTTATTTGTTTGTAGGAATCTAGTATGTCTTCCTTGGGTGACACGAGAACACCAGTTACTTTGGAATTATCCTGTCTTGGACGTGGTAAACCATCAACCCTCACAGCCGAAGGTATGTGAAAGTTTGACAAAAAATTTATATTAGATATATTTTATGCTTGACTTAGAACCTCAAATGAAGCAGAATTCAAATCTAACAAATTTTAATAATGATGGAAATAACGATCAACCAGTTGGAAATAGGCTTCGAAATACACATGACATGGAAGAAAACAATAGTCGTGCAGGTTATGGTATGTGAATTACTTTAATATTAACAGGGATGAAATGATGTACAATCTTGCATTCCAATTCTTTATAGCACCTTTGCCATTTTCATCTATTCCTGTTGTGACCTAGTTTTTGTTTTCTTTACTAATGTAAGATTTTTGTGACCTTCTAGGATCACAAAGAGGACGTGATGGGAATCGGGGCGGCGGAAATGGTTCAGATTCAAGTACATAAATGAGCATAATGTTTTCAATGGTGTGTTCCAACGTTTGTTTGTTTTGTAGGAACCTGCTTCAACTGTTATCAAACTGGTCATAT
>CAJNOQ010001453.1:0-31419 GCA_905250885.1 Didymodactylos carnosus
CACAGCTCTACACGACCTTTTTTTGCAAAGTTATAGAGTTTACAAGAAAAGTCCTAAATTAATTTTTTTCATATTTCTGTAGCTTTGAGCTGACAATGAACATTTAGGGCTTTTCTTGTAAACTCTATAACTTTGCAAAAAAAGGTCGTGTAGAGCTGTGAGATGTCTCATTTTAATCAGAAATTTCCTGGCTACAATTGCACCTCATTAAGAAAGCTTCTAGTTATTCTCTAGAGTTTCTGAAAAACTGGTTTTCTAGAAAACTCAGTCTACCAAGGCCTAGCAGCAAAAAACCATTGTCATATTCGGATTCAACACACCCGATTACCTATTGTCCATTGAGTCTTAGTCTAAAAGCGATTAGACAGTTGGTGTCATTTCCTCGTAAGATCTTTCTCACCTAACGTTTATCTGAGAAAACTTTATACAAAGATAGCATTACGCAAAAAACGCACGTATATATACTAAGCCATTGCACAATCTTAAGAAACGAAGTCTGATACCCTGATTATGCAACACGTCATATTCTAGGTTCTTGCACCATCCTAGAACTGTTCTATCTCGTTGACCAAGGCTGATGCAACAATCTTCAATATCCTTCCGCAATAACTTAGACTATATGCTTACCCAATAACCTTATGGCGATCTTCTTCCTTGTGGCACGACTCTGGTGCGTAACATAACAGTCTGGTAGAGCAAAGTATTTTCTTCACAGTGACATATCTTGCACAGTTATCTCGCAACTTCATCCGATTGAGCCTAAGAACATTGTGCAAAACCTGAGGTTTTAATTTTTGAAAACTGCTTATATTACGAGACGTGAGAAACGAAGAACCAAAATTCACATTCTGAGATGTCGTCCCCGGTAGACATGATATCATTTTCGGCTCAGTCGGATGAAGTTTCGGGATAACTGTGTAAGATATGTCATTGTGATAAAAACACTTGCTCTATCAGACTATGTATAAAAAGAATTTGAAGGCACTGGAAAGAAGAGAAAAACTACAAAACTTCAGTTTTGGTTACGTTTTTGAGTAAGAACTTTACAAATTCATAACTTTTTCAAACAAGGTCGTGGAATGTTGGATGTGATCTTATCTTGCAGCGCAGAATTTCCTCTACACTAGACTATGTTCAGCTTAAGAATGGTATGGAGGGATATAAATCTTAGCTTCTTACCAGACGTCATTTTTTTATCACCTCCATGATATCAGCAATCTCTTTCACAGTCGATTGTTCCTTCACTGCAGGATATGTAATAGACGTATGACAATGTGTACCACCAAATAGCCTGTTTTTTGGTTTTATCATAGTCTCTTTCGAATTCATCTATTTTTATCAGTTCTATATCGTTGTCTTCATAATATTCACGACAGATTTTGATTAAATCTTGTTTTGAATCTTGAGTAGTTGACATTTGAACGAGAGTCATTGTCAATAACTGAAACCACATAAACAGACCATTTTCTTTTGTCAAGCTTTTTAATGATTTTTCTTCAAATATTGTTATTGTTGATAGATTTGATATTTTAACATCATCAATTAATTTTAAATACAAGCTATTTTGATCAGTAAATAACCGTCCAAGTATTTTCGAATACTTTTTGGACCATTCATCATATAGTAATGGAGCGTTACAAAATATATAAATAAATAATATTTGTTCAAGATCGTGAACAGTTGGTACTATTGATTGACAAAAATGTCCAGAAACCAAAAAAAAAATTTTTTCATCTTTTTCCAACGTATTGATGTATCGTAAACATTCATCGCAATTATCGAATAATTTAATATAATTAATAATACAGCGTAAACGCTGTTTGGTTTCATAATTTGTCAATATATCAGAATCAAGCCAAATAATTGTGTAATCTTCGAGATTTTTTATCAATGACATTAGAGCAGAAAAATTGTATTTGTTGTATAAAAACTATACGACAACAATTTTCTTCTGATCTATCGTCAACGTAAGGGAACGGAATAAAAAATCTTACCTTTTTTTGTTATAAAAATAGGAGATAAGAAATGATGAAACACCTTTATTGTATTCATATTGTTAAAAGGGTGACCGAGGTCGTTTGTCGTGGATAAACAACCTATGATGTGACCGAAGAAGCACTCGTCCATGAGAGCACAATCTTTGAGCACAATTTTTTCCCAAATTTCCAGAAGTTTAGGAATAAATACAATTTCTTCTGTTTCGTTAGAAACGCGCAAATTATAGACAATTAGAAATAGGACGTTTCTATTATTTTGCGTTTCCATTTTTTTTATATAAGATGCAAATTAACCGGTCAGTGATTCAGCATGATAACCCACATTTCGAGTTGTGATTACACAAATAACTGATTACCACCAGTTTTCGAAGATCTGTCAAACCGTGTCTCAAACATAGTTGAATGAAATATAGAGATACGGTTCTCATATCATGTTGTATATTATGAATTGTTATGCATTTCAATTCTTCTGTTCTATTTCGTTTTTCTTTATATACCATCATATCGATCGGAAGGAGCGAACAGTGAGAAAGAAACAAACGCTTTATTTCAATACAATGATTTATTGCATAAAACATATGATAATGATAAACAAGTGAATGTGACTGATTTACAATTTCAAGGTAACGATGTTGTTCATCTGAAATTTGAAAAGACAGATCAATTAATAAAAATTTTGAATAATTGTATCGTCACCTGGCAAACAGATTGTGACACAAGTAGCGTAAGCAGAAGCGAACACTTTCTAAAACATTCCAAGGACATTTCAACTTCGCCTGAACTCCTTCTCACTATACATAATATGAGTCTTGTACGTCATTCGATGCAGTTTTCTGCGCTAATTGCGAGTATGTCATTTTTATTGAATAAAAGAAACGTTTTTGAACCAATAAAAATGGAAAATACCTAGAAAACCAAGGGTTTTGAGAAAAATTCGTATCTAAGTCCGTGAACGTGCTAATTTACGCTAACTTTGCTGATAGAGGGCATGTAGAAGAATATTCTGTAAAAGTTTGGACGAATTTGAAATTGGGCTATGGGGGACCGCGCAAATTTTACTAAAACTAGCAGTTAGGAAAATCTACTAGGAAAAATTCTTATTTTTTTTCTCAGAAAATCTCCAGTTTAAACTCGGTTAAAATATGTCGGGTACGATATCGACTATCGGAACCAAAACACGACAGCGGCGGTTATTTTTTTAATGACTCAGCAGTAAATAAGAATAGAGACTTGCAGTTTTCACCATTCGATAGACAAAACTTGAGACTATCCTCCCATAAACAAAGCGGATCTTCGGAAAACTTTTCGAAGCCGGTTTCCCGAGAATCTTTGGGAAACGAGCTTGGTTTTTCTGAAAGTCAAATAGGGCTTTCTTGATCTATGGGGACATATAGAGTCTGAAGTGTCCTCTACAAAACTGGATCCAAGCGACATCTTGAAAACCCATGGTTCGGGAGCTATGAACGCATTACCTTATGGCTTAGCACTCCTCTGCCGTTAGGTTTAGGACTGTGGGAAATGAATGAGAACATAGGTTATCGACCACGTTGAATCATGTGGCAGTATTGGTTTTCAGAAGAGAATTCAAGAACCGAATGGAAACCTATACTAGTAATAATCCATTTTTGACTATTTTCATCAAAAATTTAGAAATTTCATAAGTCAGTTAATATTCATCCAACCAACTTCAGAAAATACTCTATTTTATCTAGAGCATACCGTAAAGCTCTGTAAATATTGAAAAAATCTACAGGAAATACTTTGGTTTCTAGAAAGGTTTTCCAGAAACATTCGGAACTAAAAGAATATTTTATAGATTTTACGTAGAAACTCAGAATGAGTGGATAAAATACAGTATTTCCTGACAATCTGAAGAAGGATGGATGGATATTGACTGACTTATGAAATTTCTATAGGGCTTTCTTGATCTATGGGGGCATATAGAGTCTGAAGTGTCCTCTACAAAACTGGATCCAAGCGACATCTTGAAAACCCATGATTCGGCAGCTATGAACGCATTATCTTATGGCTTAGCACTCCTCTGCCGTTAGATTTAGGACTGTGGGAAATGAATGAGAACATAGGTTATCGACCACGTTGAATCATGTGGCAGTATTAGTTTTCAGAAGAGAATTCAAGAACCGAGTGAAAACCTATACTAGTAAAACTTTTAATTGCATACACCGTGCATAGTAATAAAATAATACACTGTGTTTTTATAATCTATAATATGTGCATTCTACAGGGTGGCACATAACCTTTGCCTCTCTCCCTCTAGAACCTAAAGAACAGATAATATCACAATGTATTTATCCACTATCCTACAGAATATGGGGTATTGAGAACAGCCCATAGCCACGGTAACGAACAGCACGGAAAATGACGGGAAAATATCTAGAACTTTTTCTTTACTTGACAAATATAATGCACTAGAAATAACAAGGGCGAAGTAAAGCGAGAAAAATATCTTATCTAGTGGAGACAAGTACTGCGAACAACTTCTCATGAACAGAATCTTTCGAGAATGCTTTGTCTGTAAGACCTACTTGGCTTTCATACCATATCCAGTCAATCAATTAAGGAAGCTCCAACAGGCTTTTACCATTAAACGCACTGGCACATAGTTTGTAGGACCGGAGTAGTAGAAACAAAGAACAAAAGGCTGAAATAGTAAAACTTTTTGATAAAATTCAACAACCATACGTATGCATTGATTAGTAAACTCAATCATGCTGCCTACGACAAAAAAAGTAAAAGCCTTTAAACAACGGAATTTTTTTACTATGTCATAAATAAAAGTTGTTTTATGGTTTATATAAAACAAACTTCAAAATAAATAGTGCATTATATATTTCTCAAGTATCAGTATATCTAAGTGGTTATATGCTATTTATATGCATCGTAAGTCTATATTCTGCATTCATTAAAAAGAAATAAGTACACGATTGTCAATCTGTTGCTTTCATCACCTTTTTGTCTACTTTCTCGATAACAACGAACTGGAGTAAAGGAAAAGAAAGCGTCTTTTATAGTTGAATGCGAAGTAATGATAAAGAAGTCATAAAGGGAAGTTTTGTTTTTATGTCATCGAGCTCTCAACGAACAACACGGTTTCACTTTCACTTTCAACATCAGCAGCTGTGAAGTGAGTAGAAAGGAATGGGGCGATACACATCTGTAGTATGGGTGGCACCGGAAGCTATGACCCAGGCACGGCTTTTCCCTGAGTCTGTTCATTGGCAACTTTTTCTAACTTGACGGGTCAAACTTGTTGCCATTTATATATCTTTCACACCCTGTAAATTATACCCACATGCTTCTATAGTCAAATCCTGTAAAGTACGGCATTCAGTGCTCTCTGAATAACTTTAGTTTAAATTCTCTATAACATTTAATGAGTGGCCGGTCTATGGTTTAAGCACACTCTCACACCGATTCGTATATATAATGACATGAATTGTGTGATAGTTAAAGCGTGCAAAAACGTAGATATATCCTGGACTCAATGAGCACCCTTCATAGTTAGAGTTTCAGATTAGAACATTGAAATCAGATTTTCGGGTCGTATCTTTTCCGAGGCGAAGATGGCAAACCACGCAAGATCTCGACCTTCTTATTCTTAGGCGAAAATCGTATGGCAGCAAACAGTGCTCGTACAATAAGACTTTAGTGAAAGCTGTGCATGGTGATAGGATAATATTGGTTTCGTGTTTTCTAAATTTCTGAGGAATCTCGGTAGCCAAAAGCTGGAGCATATTGAATGGAAAAAGGATATTTTTAGTATTCAATTGTCCTTTTCAACATGATACCAGATAAAGTCAATCGAACAAGTATATGAATTATACTTTAACTGTGATTCTATAGTTTTTATATAGTCCGCTGTTCATAATATAGCGATTTTCTAAGACAAGGGCTAAGAATTTGTTATTTTCGCGTTTGCACAGCGTCCATGAATGTACCGTAAGAAACTCCATACGGTAATCCCATGTTGTGTAAACCGTACGAAAACCGTCGGTTAACCGCCGTTATTTCAGCCGAAATCAGAGCAAAACAGCATAAACATCGACGGTTACGCGCCCAGTTAACCGAAAATAACCGCGGCTAACCGACCGTTTTTCCGGTTAACTGGGCGCGTAACCGTCGATGTTTAAGCTGTTTTGCTCTGGCTTCAGCTGAAATAATCGCGGTTAACCGGCGATTTACACAACATGGGATGACATCGAGTCACAAATTGTGTTTTTGCGTAACGAAGCAGCATAAACTGTAACATCAAAGAGGCCGCACTGTTCGTTTTAGCTTCTCATTATCTTTACTTAGTTAGTTCACTTTACAACTGATACAAGTTGCAGTTTGTCTTAGGATTCTGTCGTGCAAGCGTAGTAAAACACAGTTGCATGAAATTTCATTTGCTATTCATGGTAGGTCTGCTTCGTTTTAGTTATTTCTAGTGAATATGTCTACTCTCAGAGAAGATAGATTCTTTCTTTACGTACCTATAGTAACCCAAGATGAATTCTTTAAAAGTAACTTTCTTAAGTCTTATAATCGAACGCAACGACGTCCCGATAAACAAACTGTAATTAATTCAGTGCGTGGTTTATTCTATGGCTTTTTGAACAGTCTGCAAATAACTACAGCAATTATGAACGCTCCGGATGAACACGATGTAATTCAAACATATAGCTCCAATTTGAAATTTGGTTCAGAAACATTCTACATATATGTCAATGAGCAATTATGTCAAGATAATGAGCAAACAATTTCGCAACTTATGCCAATAATTCGCAGAGCTGCCAGTCAAATTAACAACAAGGCCCCATCCAAACATCGTGTCGTCTATCGTGGGATGCAACTGACTGGCTATCAGAAAAGCTTTTTTATGGCTGACACTGTGTTCCGATTTCCAGGATTCACTTCAACATCCAAATCTAAATATGCGGCAAAATGTTTTGGCAACACATTATTTAAGATTCACATTCCTGCTGGAACTGGCCAAATTATGCCGACGATACGTTAAAAACAAGCAAAGGAACGATGCTGGAGCTCCAGCAGAAGGCACAGGCGCTCCAACAGACGTTAAAAAACGAGTGCCAAGAGATAAACGAGATAGTACAGAAGTTAAAGGTGGTCCAACAGAAGTTAACCGTATTCGAACAGAGGCTAAAGCCACTGCACGAACGGTGTCAACAATAAAAAATAACAGTTATATCTTACAAACGAAAAAAAGAACGTTGTCAAGAAGGTTGTCAACTAGGTTAACCGCCCACCTAAGCGATCGATCAAACTAGCTCTATCCGACCTAGCTCCAACCGAACAATTAGCCGAATTCACCACGAGAAAATCTGATACACATATTAGTTTTGAGTTTAGAGTTCGATTTGATGGTAAAAAATACGTTTCAGTATGCGGCTTTTCACGATTGTCACCATCTTAGAACAAATACAGTAAACCAATGCAGCATTTTTAATTTTTTTTAAATGAGCTGTTTTATTCCTTGTTGCCTCTAGTCCACATCCTAAACCGTTCCGATCAATTGCTTTAGTCATTTTTAAGAAGATTTAGTGAGAACTGGGCCTTGGAACCTTAAAAACCACCAAATGTCGGACCACCTCCGGACCCTGTGCCGAGGTTTTTAAATTTTTTAAGCGCATACCTTTACTCAGAATTCAATGCTCTTTCAAACGAGATATGTCTCCACATTTGCGGCAGACCTTCGCATAATGATGGGACAGTACCGAAAGAATTACTCACAATATTTAATAATCTCGGTTCTGCTTATACAGATAATGTAAGTTATTCTAAATAATATAGGGTAGCCAGCAAGAAGCTATTGCCACCTTCGGAGGTGTTAACACGGAGCTATTTCCACATTCTACCGGGGTCAACTAGAGTTTCATCTCGAACTAATTACACAATACATAAGCACTTGGAAGACTAAAGCAAATTCACACTATGTAATGCAAATTCTTTTGTGCGAAACAACTTTTTGAACTCACTCTCACACTGCTCTCAACCTCCCTCCCCAATACCCACCAGCAATACCCAAATTTATATTATGAAAACTTCGCAGAAGAGTCGTGTCACGCTAACTGACACCATCTAACATAGTACTATAGTGGAGGTGGCAATAGCTCTACTTGGCAATACCTTCTTTTGGTGACACCTCTGGAGGTGGCAACAGCCATTCCAAATAATATAACATCATTATTGTATGACGTATTCTTCACCCATTTCAGGGTACTTATCATTCGGATTTGTGGAGTTTTTGCTTGTACTATTTTGTCTAGAAGGTTTATCGGAAAATTATGAATTACTTAGTGCAATTCATAATAATATTGGTCTATGGTATCAACCTACAAATCGATTTCAATCTGCACTATTAGATTATTGAAAAGGCTTGATTTGCTAGAGGAATATGCGCCGAAAAGTCCATTGTATAGGAGTACAGTATATAGAACTATTGGTATAATCTATCAAGATCAAGAAAATTTTTCAAAACCATTAGAATCACATTTGAAAACACTATTTATGCTTTGTACTTATATTCGTCTACGTTTGAACGCATAGATTTTTAAAGGAAATGTCTGTCTGAAGTTATTTCTCTGCGAAGGATCGATAGTTATAAATAGATTTCATCACAGATGGTCAAGGATTTAACAATGCTTATTTATAGAACAGGCATTTTATGGTAATTAGTGCAAAGTCTTATTTTTATCTTTAATAAAAGATTATCAGAAAAGTTTCTTTTTTAAAATTGAAAATTCGCCCTTTTAAATTTTTAAACGTTTATTGCTTGCTTTAAACTTTCAAGTTTTCTCTCTTTTACCTACTTTACTGTTAGTTTTTTCTCTGGTCAAGGTGTTGTGTTATCAAGCCCCGTATTTTGCTCTTCATCTAAATCCATATCTCATATCGAGAAAATATACATGAATAATATTCATCTTTTAACCAGAACCTGTCACTAAATAAATATTTGGAAAAAACGTGTTCTTTGGCATCCTTTTTATCGTTAGTTACATCATCTCGCAAAACGCAAACTAAGTAAAATAAAACACGTTTATTCATTATAAAAATAAATCGTCTACATTGTATTAAGTGATCAGAAGGAAGAACAAAAACAACAGAAAAAAACAAATTTGAAACTGGAGTAACTCATTCCTACCAAGAAAAATTATTAAACAAAAAGAACAATACCAAGATTTTATGATACCATAATCACAAGCAATAACTGTCTAAAAACTCTATATTGTATAACGAAAAGCCAACCGGAATTCAAGAAGTAAACTGAAATTTTCTTTGAGGTGCCATGACGAGGCGTTTTATCAGATCATATTCACCTATTTATGATTTTTACCGTCCTTCCCCATTCACTTGTTCGAGAAGTATTTCAACTGCTCGGAAATATGCTTTCAATGTACCCTCGTCGAGAGTTTGACTTCTCGAAAACTGACTTTCGGATCCTCGATATAAGCATTCGAGGGGTTATCGATTTTGAGCCCTCGGGTTTCAGATAGGTGGCCCTCAAAAAAAATTCCGAGCCGTCGAACAGAGGTGTTCGGGACTTTCGAGGCCAAGGGTGCACCTAACATACGACGACAGTTAACACAGTTATTTTAAAATTGGTTTTCCAGCTTAGATCGTGTGAAAATTACAAACCCAAACGTTTGAAAGTATTTTCATATTCGAGATACTCTCCATTGATGTTAATGCAAATAAGCAATCCCCATCCAATTACATGTCTTTTTATATTATAACATTGATATCGGCCTAAGAATGCGTCAATGGGCGTTGAATAAATAGAGAAACAGAATGATACGGCAATGACAATCAACTATTCATTGAAACTTTTGGAAATAATTAGAAATTAATGCGAACTAATTGAAAAAAGTCTCATATTAAACTGGTGCGCATTAATTTTTTTCTGATTACAAATCAATTCATATTAATTTACCTTGATAAATTAATTCAAAGTTACTTGTTTCAGTTTGTTCTACACAAAAAGCTTAAATTATGTATGACACTTATTGATTTTCAGAAGTCTTTATACTAATTTTTTCATATCGTACTTCAATTATCCCCGCAAAATCCATTCCACTGTCAGATTTATGCTCCTGCGACAATTGTCTCTCGATCGAGTCGCATTATTGGTGTCTTTGACTTAATTGTTTTCATTCTCATCTCGGCTGCTATTTGATTGAGATTAAACATTTCATTCATATTTAAATACGTGACGAACATGAGTGCGATATTATTTAGCATTATGAAAACGAACATGGCAGCCAGTGTAATACTGACTGGTTGACTGCAGGCCTCCTCAAAATCTTTCGCTGTAAAAATATCTATTTCAGCTTTTGTTGCAGTCATTGTTGTCTTTGTGGTGGCTAAATCAGAAGAGTGAACTCTTGATCAAATTTGGTTCGAGATAAAGTAAAATTTGTCTAATGAGTACGTGTATTACGAATAGAAACTACTTCGTTTGTTACCGTTCGATGGCCGAAAGGCATTCTAGAATAAATGTATTCCGACATGGGCACATTTGCCGTGTGGAGAAGTATTCAGTATTATTTTTTTGATTTAGCACATTAATTTAATTTCTCGCACTTCACGAACGATGTCAACAATAAAAAATAACAGTTATATCTTACAAACGAAAAAAAGAACGTAAAAAGCAATTTTTAGTTTAAGTGACAAAAACAATTTAAATCTGCCACAGAAACATATTTGAATTAAGGTATATTTTACAAATAAAAACAGCAGGTAAACACACGGCACGAAATGGCGGCTAAGACTAGAGAACTTTTTTCGCACGCATCTTACTTCGCACGTTTGTCAACCCAAAATGACTATTACTTCAGTATGTAGAAACAATTTGTCACTAAGTAGCATCCACCATTCAACGTGAGAAACTTATTAGTTGTAAATATGCATTAGTATAGCTTTAAAAAAAGCTCTAAAACTGCAAAAAAATAGAGAAAATAAAGAACAGCGGACGGTTTCTGCAAGAAAATGGCCCCATGTATTTTTGAGAAGATAACGACTGAAACTGATCAGGAACAGTTCGTTATTTAGATTTTAATCTTTCTGCGCCTAACACTTGATTGTAGACTACCATATGCTGAAATTTTTGATCATTTCAAAGTATTGGTCCGAAAAGCCTATTCGATCGTATTTATCCATTTTTCTCTTCAAGTTTGATGTTCTTAATAGAATCTTATATACGAAAACATGCGTAATTGAACGAGCTTTAAAATGATCTATAGCACATCTTTTCAAACTAATGTCTTCATAGAGTTATTGGTCAAACATTATCTATGGAAGTCCCGTATATGTAATCTCCATTGCATATAATAAAATATTAGCTTGTTAGCGTTGCTTCTACGAAGCAAAAATGTGAAAGCTTCTCCTGAACTGTTGGACTATAACATAGAAGGTGTATAAATAGAACGTAGTTAAATAAGAATAGAAGCTCGCGAGAGAAACTGCTAATTAATAGCTTCCTTTTTCTGTCCATACGAAGAGATATGATAATAATTTTTAAAACGTGTGTCCAACAACATCAGATCAATAATACACTGTCTTTTACTAGTCGATTCGGTAGCTGTAAAATTGAAATTTGATTAATCACAATCTCACTCCGAAAGTTTACAGCTACTGACAAAGACAAACTTGAAAATCATAAAAATCCTCATTTATAAACTCAAACTTCCATCTCCTTCGTAAAACAGACAAATCCTACACAGTTTTCACAAAAGTATGAGAGGAAATAGAAAGGAAGAGGAAAGGAATAATGAAAAGAGTAAGCGAAAAAAAAAAAGACTGAAAATTTCAGCATAGATAGGAAATGTGGGAAAAAATTCGAAAGATGTTTGAAAGCAGCAAGTATTCTGGCAAAACATTAGCCCGACTATATTTCTACAGCCTTACCTACCAACGTTCTTGTCTATTCTTAAGAATTGAAAGCGCTGTCGAATGAGCTATAACACATTCTTTCATATGGTAAGTTTGTTAGACTTACGGGCAAGATAGTGAACGGATGCAGTGGTTTTGACCTGCTGTAGAAGAGTTGGTGAACTATAGTGCTGTAAACAAAATCAGATCCAGAATGGTTATGATATAAAAAAATACAGAATTTAGCGAGCTTCAACTTGAAATACATTAGAGTTTTTAGAAAGTATATCGTCAAGTAATTGTATTCTGAATAGTATATGACTATCTCGATTTTTATTTACGGTGATTCTCAAACCTATTGACCCATGTGTATTTTCAGTTTTTCTCCACGCAGATAATAGCTATACCATATCTGAAAAAAGATTTTCATGGCTCGAGGAGTTTCCAATCTGATTCGTAGCAAATAAAGACTACATTAAAGTTTCTAGGATTCAGGTTTCTAGAAAAGTTAAACTCTAGAAAACTAAACCTTCATATTCGAATGATACTTGTCTTGTAACAACTTTATCGTGTACAGAAAACATTTTTGAACAAATTAAGATGTCTCTGAGCGCTCTACAGCACTGTTTCATCAAACAGCATTCAATTTAAGAAAAGCCAAATGTCTGCAAAAATAGCGAAATTAAACAAAAAACAAGAAAAATATGTCTTTCATATTTTTACTCATAAGTCTAACAAGTTTACTATTTGAAAGAATGTGCTATAGCTCATTCGATAGTCCTTTCAATTTTGCATTTTTCTATATACTAACTATGCCTAATCTCTGTCTGTAGAAGAACTATAACTATTTTTATGTGTCACTATAAGAAAAATCGTGCTACTTGTCAAGTATTTATCCAATACATCTACGAAGACAAACTTTCACAACAATGTGTTATAGCTCATTGTGTAGCCCGTTCAATTTTGCATTTTTGTATTCATAGTGTATTCTCAAAAAGCAACCATTTTCTAAACTGGCTGGAACACAAGAATACGCAAATATATAAATTTCTATAAAATGTGCTGAGCTTGGTGTATTCTCGTTCTCATTGAGAATACACTAAGCCCTGCACGTTTAAAAACACAGTCGCTTTTTGAGAATATACTGCGTACTGATATTCTAACATGCCTCTCCGCGGAACTTTCCCATACCAATCAGGTATTCTGCGAAACCTCATTAAGGTTTAGTAGTCGAAAAGATTTCGTATGATACCCTTCAAGATTTTGTATCATACTCTTCAAGATTTCTGTTTCGAACAGGTTTCATAACACACCTCTTGAAGGTATAGTAGTAGAAATTGTTTCGTACTATACCTCTCTCTGTGCTACTCTCATATGAGAGGGCGCTTGTTTGTTCGCAGCCAGGATAGCTGAGAAGTGTTGCGAACTTCTCTGATTCCGTGGGAAAAGTGCCCAGTGTAATTAAAGCTAGAAAGTTTTCTGGATACCCTCTGAAGACCCAAGGAAACTGAAAGTATACTGTATGCTGTAAACCCCTTCACAGAATAAAAGCCCACTGGGCTTCTAATTTGTTTTGAAAATTAGAAGTTTGGACATGGGCTTTTATTGCGATCAATTTTTCTCATAGTACAGCTAAGATTTAATTAGCTTACAAGCAGAAAAAATGTTAAAATTTTGCAAATCGAGATTATCAAGTTGTCTGCCAACTTTCAGAGTGCTTATCATAGTTTCTTAGGAACTACGAACTGGTTACCAATTCTTTTCAGGTTATATATTATCAAATCGACATAGTAGTATACTGTTTACACGACGTTTTACATTCACATACTCACGTACGCTTAGCAATTCGTGGATCTTGCCATAGATATGAAAAACTGTATTTAACACCATATGTTGATTTTGAACATGTCGAGTTTTGAAGGACTGTAAAAGAGACTTCTGCTAGGCATACACTGATATAGTTCCGCTAGACGACCTCATCATGATAGCTTATGCACAGTTCAGATAGAAAACGAGCTATATTGTAATTATCGCCGCAGAAATATAAAATAAACGTGTGACTACACAATAAAGGTCTTTTACTCTTTGAAACATAGGTGATTCAAATCTTCTAAGTATTATAATAATTGATATTGTATCATTCCACAGTGACATTTATTTTTAAATTTAACAAATTATCGCGTAATTCGTATTTGCTCTTAGTCAGCTTTCTTACAAGTCACATTCTTCAATCAAAGACTTGCTTGCATTGCTGCAAAGTCAATAAAAAATCTCAACATTTCGTTTCTGAATTATACATAATCTTGTAAGAGGAAGAAGCTTAACAGAACAATATTATTGCATGCATAATTTTGAATGGTATAAAGGTAGAAATAGAAAACGCCAAAGGTAAAAATATCGAAAGTGCTGTTAATGCAGCCTCAGTACACCCGTTCATCAACACTGCGTGAGCAGATTAATTAGCTTAATCTGCAGAAGGATCTATGTCTTGTATTTACATATGATTAGTGAATGTAAAGGTGCATTAATAATACTTTCGATATTTTTTCTTTCGACGTTTTTTTATTTCTATGACATTCATGCATATCATAATTTCTGTTCAATAGTTCTTTGACAATTAACACAGACGCATAAAAATTTGTTAATACTTGACAGATATTCGCTTATCTGTTGACAAAAAGTATGTAGCCTAAGGAAAATTAGGCATATCAACTCAGCTACAATAATACAGTAAGAAGCACTGAGGTAATTTGTCCAATTTTTTAAATTGTCTATTTTGTGCTCATTTTGGACAGAATGGGCTTCTAATATGTCTGAAAAATTATAACCTCCGGACTGGACTTCTATTCCGAATGGGCTTCTATTCTGTAAGGGGATTTAAGTGTTATTATCCGTAGATGACTCTTTTGTGTTATCAAAACTGACTGATCTTTTTTTGCCCTCTCTCTTTTTTGTGCCTTTGCTAAGGTGATATGTTTTTACATTATGCGAAGTCAGCCAATTTTTTGATAATATTTTCTTTTATTCTATTTTTGACCATTTCACGTAAAAGTTCGCTTTCACATAAGTTCGTGACGTGTTGTGAGACAGATAGCTTTTTAGCCGATCAACGCACGGAAGTGGGGAACGTCTTATTTTGTAGCTTAAAGATTTTTCTTTCAAATGGTAATTAAGCATAGTCTACCACTCGATTAGCTTAAGTAACATAATGTTTTTGCTATAAGCCACTTTTGTACAAAATGGCTTTATTAGCACGAATTACGAATAGATCCTTAGGGTAGAGCTAGACTTTGCTTAATTCCCACTTGAAAGAAAAATACGGTCTCTTTACGGTACCGTAAAATGGAGATTGGATGAATATTCATCAGTCTTTGTCGTCGATCTCACCTTAAATAATTCATAAGAGTTTTGAAAAAGATTTTCGAAATACTAAGAGCATACTGTTCAAGCTGAAAATCATTTTAATACATTCTCTATGATCTTTTCAGCTATGATTTGGTTTTTCTACGGAAATAATCGAAGTAGTTCTAGACGTGGTTTAGCAAAAGTCGGTAAATCTTCTAAATTCTGTTCTCATTCAGACATGTTCCGATTAACTGTGATCATGTCTATGTTGATCCATGCCATCAATACCCAACATTCTCCAGAAATCGATTTACCTCCACTACCGCGTATACCGCTTAATGTCACCAAAGTCGGTCTTCCAAAGGTAAGTGATTCGGTAACAATTCATGGTAAGTTTGTCGACGGCTATATCCCAGTTGGCTGTTACTGTACAGAAGAGCAATGCAGTTCGAACGTTAAACCAATGAAGGACGGAGCAGTGACCGGAATCATGCAACCGGATGGAAACATGGTGAGAACAAAAACAACTGTTAAGGCAAAAAAAAATGATCTTCTGTTTTTTCTCATGCTAAATACTTCTTCGTCTGATTTCTTACACGATACATTTCCAACGCGATCTTCCTACTGGCAATTAATTTCTACACAGTCGATAATCCAACC
Source organism: Didymodactylos carnosus (assembly GCA_905250885.1). NCBI lineage: Eukaryota > Metazoa > Rotifera > Eurotatoria > Philodinida > Philodinidae > Didymodactylos > Didymodactylos carnosus. The sequence continues at coordinate 15,891 of CAJNOQ010001453.1, forward strand.
AGGTTCATCGCATCGAACAGGATACACGGTGACACGTGGAATATCAAAGAGCAATATTGATGTTTTCGGACTAAATATCGGAGCAACCATTCCAGTTAAGTTTATTTTGGGTCTTCAAATATCCTTCAAAAAAAGCTTTGAAACTGAAGTTCAATTTTCTGAGGAAACCAGTGTGAATGAAATCTATGAATTTCCATCTAAAAATGTCGAACAAGTGGTTGGCATCTATCAATTAATGGAACGTTACGCTATTCATGCAGGACAATTTTTAATAAATTTTATTGATGAACAAAATAGTAACTCGGCTAAACGCTGTATCAAATGGCTAGTTTTCAGTTCAAAATGTGGCTGCACGTACCGTATTCCCGATCCAAAAATCTATTTAAGCGGCACGATCAAACCAATAAGCGGTGATGACTCTCATCCAACTTTTAACGAACAAACACCCACCGGCAAAGCCGGAGAGACAACTCGTACTAAAAATAAAAAATCAAGATCATATATTTACCTTATAGTAGTTATTCTGAGCATTGCTACTGTGGTAGCCATCGCTGCTACGTTAATTATTGTTATACATTTACGCCGTCGACGTGATCGATCGTTAACATATCATGGAGTTGGATATGCTGCCAGCTATAACAATGTTGTGTTTTAGTTAGACGATTGGTGTACGGATGCATTCTTGATATGCCATACGAGTGCAGCTATATTACAATAAAAGATTGCTGAATTTTATTTTTACAGAATATATTGAATAAAAATTAAACACGAACCAACAAAATAAGATCATGTTCCCACAAGAGCATCCACTTTATTTTTCTCAAAAGAAATGTTTCAGTCTTTCTCGCATTTCATTAAATGTGCGGAAATTAGTCCTCTTAAAGTAATAGACTCAGTACTTGATTTTCTTCTTAAGTAAACATCAAGAATTTTTTCTGTATCTATTCGTTTTGCTTTTGTTCACACACTATTAAAGTTACACAAGATATAAAACAGATCTACAACATAAACTTGTAAATTCGATTCAGAGCGTTGATAATGTTTGCATCAAACTTCAAGCACAATCTGTGAAAATTCAACATAGATTCGTCGCTGACTGGTAGATCTTAACCTTAAGCGTCTTCTTTCTTGTACCATCAATATATGTATGTTGATTTCTTCTTTGAGCTGAATTTTGTGTACGAAAGAATTTTAATAGCAAATCATCATCATTTAATATTTTATAAAATTCTCTTTTATCGATCGGTATATGAATAACCATGGCTGAAGATATACGTCACAAACCTCTACTCTTTTGCAGAGTATTTCATAATGCATTTTTTCAACAACGAGATACTTGAGGGGGGAAATCAAGCTGCTTTATGAAATAATTAGATTTTATTTACTTTTATCTCATTATCTTGTTTAACTTATGTTAGTTAAGATTCTTTTTCAATTAGTGTGCGCTTTGTTACTGATTGCGCTGCTTTAATACATTAGCATTTATTTAAAGTAGATCAGAAAAGATCAGAATTGGAGCAATCTTCTCCATGAGATTAAATTATTCTTGTTAATTTTAGCGATTTTTGACAAGATAAACACTTTTCAATAATAGAATTCTCTACAAAATGTATCCTTTGTCATCATGCATAGATGCCAAAATGTTTATTCATTTCAGCTGAGTAACTAGTTCAAGGAAAAGTATATACTGTGAGCGCATACTATGAGCTTTAATTTGGTAACTTGTTTGGTAGATTATTTCAGAATTAATATAAGATCAATTAATTTACATTTTAGTGAGCAGGTTTATTTCTGTGCCCGATTAGCTTGATTCGTGCCCGAATTTAAATGTTTACACATTAAATCTTTAATTAAAAATCGGAAATTTCTTTGATTTGTGCCCTTTTTTTTTGCTACTGAGCATCAAGGACCACTAAAGATGGTAGATGGATAATTTAAAAAAAGATTGTTCTTTCTTAATTACAGCCGGGCACAAATTAAAGAAATTCCCAATACTTTTCTGCTTTCGGGCACAAAAGTGTGAAAACATTTAAATATATGCTCAGTTTGGACACAAATCAAGATAACCGGACACAAAACTGCTTAATTCCGAGCACGAAAAAATGTTAGTCCATTTTAGTGGAATACGCTGAATTGGAATACCTTTATTATAAAAATCAATAAAACAACAAGCTCTCTATCTTACGAATTGCGATTATAAAGAGTTATAAACATAGCCAATTGGTAGAGCTTTTCAAGGGCTATAAAACGGCCATCTTCTCTTATGCTGTATCGCAAAATACAAAGAGCTATAACTGAAAAAGTGTTTTTTGGGTTAGAAAGCAACAGAAATTGAAGCTTCGCAGTATTTCACCTATCTTCCTTTATTTCCGCGGTATATAAAAAAAATGTTCGATATGTTTTTTGTAGAGAATGAAACGATGAATCTTCTAAAAAGAGTTAAAACCTTGACAATAAAAACTGAGCGAAATACTGAGACCTACATTCTTTATGGCCCCCCCGTTAGATATAAAAAGTCATGCTAAGAGCAAATCACTATTTTGTTTTATACGAAATGAGATACACTCTAGCCAACATCTGACTTGCTCGTTCCTGCCTCTCTAAGGACTGAAAATGGCAGAACAATCAATTGAAACTGCTGCATTTCCGATCGTAATGAGAGCATTTGCTTGTTTAGAAACAATTGCTCAAAATAATTTTTTGAATTTCTAGAAGTAGAGTAAGTTCAAACCAGATTTTTTGTCTGTTCTAGTATTCAAAAGCAAAAACATCATGACTTTTATCCCATTGATTGACTTGTCAAATGTTCAGGGATTGAACAATTTAACCATTGCGATTGCGACTTTTTCGCTTGTTGTCCCTGACGACGGTGGTATTGGTCAGTGGATGATTTGTCAACATTTTATTAAGTATCAGTATTAACAACATTCAAAAAAGCAGAAAATTTATTTTCGTGCCAATCCAATTAAATTAAACCGAATATCTCCACTGAGTGCCTTCACTTTCTCTTTGACTTGATGACAGACTCGCGTGAAAAATGTTGCATTGCCCAAGCACTCAATAAACCTTTCTTGGTGTTCCTTTGCACCGCCATTCAATTCATAGAATTTGGATCCATTTAATACAACATAGGCGACATAGTGATAACCGACCTTACCACTCTCGACCACTGCGGTTTGTCCTTGTTGTGCTATTTCTTCATGAACACGGTGAATTGTCTTATTGTTCAACAGTGCTGTTCCTCGTTCTTCAGGAGTCATCATTTGAGTTTTCTCAAAAAATTGAGCTAGTGGAGATGCAGGGTCAAATGTAACCAAATCTCGATTGTTGCCAATGGCATGAAGAAGAGCAATAAGACCGCAACAACTGTCCAATTCTGGTATTTGTTTGATTGTCCATACATTGTCGTCAGTGTCAGCCTGAGAAGAGTCTGAAGCAGGAAAACGAGATGAAACACCGTGCGGATAGAGAAAGATGTAGGCAAATATCGGCACATCTGGCTGATCACTGTTGTCGAGCGAATAGATTTCAACAAAATCAAGAGAATTGGCACGTACGCCTAATTGTTCTACGTACGAACGCCACAAGTCAGGATCGGACTCGAGCGCGTGCCATGAGTGTGTCGAGACCATATCTGAAAGACCAAACGGCAATTTGTACGAAGAGAGAGATGAAATATAATCACAAAATAAAAATCAGACTCACAGAAATGAATAAATTACTTTTGATGAAGCATTTTTGTCTTGCATAACGAATTGAAATATGCAGCGCAAATGAGAACCATCTACACGCTTAATACGTAGAGAAAAGACAGGAAAGGATACGCTTTGTGAGAAGTTACCTGTCAAAAATGTCCGCCGATGACAATATGTTTTCCTTGATTTTAGTCTAGGGCCTCACAACATCGTTGTCTGTCTGTGGCCAAAATACGGAAAAATGGCTGTCAGATATTTCATGGATAAGCCAATCAGAAAATTAGACAAATCTATTTTAACGAGAGTTAAAATATTCGAAGAGATAGCTGAATTAATGCCGAAAGAAAAACGCTAAGCAGACCTTTTCTGTGGTTTTGAGACAGATGTCGCCAGAAATGAGTCAACTTTGATAACACAAAAGTGTCATCTACTGGTAATAAAATTTACACAATGTAGATAGTCCATTATAGCGAATCGGTTAGAAACACGACCAGTGTCCAGAAAACCTTTCAGCCTTATATTACATTGGGTACATGCTAGGTGGAACCAGAGAAGTCCACAACATTTGTCAGCTATCGAAAAATATGCTTTCTTTTTAGATATATTCAAAAAATGCTAAAAATTCTGTATAAAAAAATCCGTTTCTGATTTTAATAACCTTCTTATATCGAAATTTGAAATCGAAAACGCTTAAGATTTCAAATTTGACTATGTTAATGATTAGAAGCGTAACAAAATAAAAAATGTGTTCTTTGACCACACATTAATACATAGATTTGACACATGTTGTTCTATAGGCAATGTGTCTATACATCGCCATTGCGGCCTAAAATGTGTATTTAGGGTACATTTTGTGTCACAAATAGTGATGTATGGACACATTACCTGTAGAACAAAATATCTCCATTCCATGTATGAATAAATGTTTCGCCAAAGGACATATTATTTTTTACAGTGAGGGCAGACTACAGATTGCCAATATCGTGACCTGCATGACTCTATCCAAAATCCTACGTCCTTCTTCCGAAATCCGTGATTCGTCTGGCGGAATCCCTAAGCTCCGTTTTTGAATTGTTGCTCCGAACTCTATAGAATTTTGCATCGTATGCTTGTTTTTTGCGTCAGTTTATTGGCACTCCCAGGGAGTGTCAACTAGAAGCTATCGGCACTCTCATGCAAAACATTTTGCTGGGACTGTGAATAAGGGTGTCATCTGACATATGAGCAGCCTGATGTTTGAGCGTTCCTCGAACTATACTTTGACTCGCAAGATTTGGCTTGTATATTCGCGTTTAATTTGCGTCGTCACAGGCATCTCGCTCATCCGGGAAGTGAGATGGCAAGTGGATAATGAGAGTAAGTGAAAAAGCTAAAAATCTAATAGGTGAAATTTGTATTGACATCCCTTGTGGGCGATCATCCGGCATTTAAGCAACCCAATAGGTGGAGATCTCCTATACAGTCTACCGCAATGTTAAACTTCTTGGAACTCACCTACTTGTTTCAACTATGATTGGATTAAGTGTTCAACATGAGAGTGAATACTGGAAATTTTCTCTTATTATGGGTTTTTGTTATGCCAATTTTCACGCATTCGATTTTCAGCTTTTTCACTCACTCGCATTATCAGCCTACCCCTCCTCTCTCCCCGATGAGCGAGATGCCCGTCAAAATGCGAGTATAAAAAAGTCAAAGTATAGTTCGAGGAACGCTCAGATGCCGACCTTGTTGACACTTCCAGCAAAATGTTTTGCATCGAAGTGCCATTCCGTTATTTTTTTGCGGTATAAAATCTGGACATGAGCTACTTGGGTAATTTTGCAACGCTTACAGTTGACTCGATTCTTCCAAATAGAAGTACCTGATGATTGTATGGGTCAAGAGACTAGATGTCATCAAGTGGATGGTCCTAATTCAACAAAGATTTTACATCAGAATACCGACTTTGCATTTGCGCTTTCGTTTTCACAGTGTCAGAGATTTGATTATTAGATCCATGCAAAACATAAGAGCACAAAAAATCAGTTGCACTTCTAACAGTCATGAAGTCAGTCTAATTAAAATTTAGCATACACTATGCGTCTCAAAGGTTTCTTGAATTCTTCGAAAACTGGTCAGTTGATCCATCGTTAGACTTTTTTAGCACAGCACTAGTGTTGTCTTCCTATGCTGTCGTGGCCTATGTCGTACAATTGAATGGAGGGAATAGGCGAATGATTGATCGAGCAAGCAATTTTCGAAGGTCTCTAAGAAACTTAGAGTTTAAATCAATTTTCAGTCGTTACACTTATGATGACTTTTCCAAACACTTTTCTTCCACGAATCCACCGTGAGCGGCTCGACCTCAGACAGATACTGTCTTGAGTTATTAAATTATCTCTCAACCCTTTTGGAAACCGTTTTTTTTTTCGAAAAAATTTTGACCGCGTTTTGACGAAAAATGATAAACATTTCCGTATTGAACTTAAATTTGAACAATATGAAAATGAAACAGCGGTATTCGGTAGCTTTATGTTGTACTCCTAAAGATGATAGAAGATAAAAATGAATTACATAAAAATACTTTGGTTAGTAATGCAGGTGACGAGCCACACACTGTATATTTAAGGAGAAATCGTTTATGTTCGAACATCCCCTATCTAGTGTTCACCCTTCAGTGAATATTTTTCATTGAGCAATCTTTCTTTCAGGAATATTTTAGACAGCTTTGATTTTTTATCAAAATTCTATCGAAAAAATCAAAGTTGTTTAAAAATCGATTGAAAGAAAGATTGTTCAATGCAGTTTTTATCGGTAATTCAAAATATTACGTTGGTTTCGAGAAAAATTGAAATTTGGTGATGAAAACTGCAAAATGTAAGTGCATTTCCTTGATTTTTCTCGTATTTAAATTATAATGGATTGAGTCAGTGGTATATAGAATTTGTTTACTCAAAATGTGGTAGAGCTTTTTGTAAAGGAAACGATGCCTTTACTGAGTTTATTCGAAAATAGACTGATACGAGGTGCATCCTGAGACTAGTTGCATCCTCTCTTATTTATGGGCTGAACTGGGGAAAAATATTCGCTGAAGGGTGAACACCAGATAGGGGATGTTCGAACATAAACGATTTTTCCTTAAATATACAGTGTGTGGCTCGTCACCTGCATTACTAACCAAAGTATTTTTATGTAATTCATTTTTATCTTCTATCATCTTTAGGAGTACAACATAAACCTGCCGAATACCGCTGTTTCATTTTCATATTGTTCAAATTTAAGTTCAATACGGAAATGTTTATCATTTTTCGTCAAAACGCGGTCAAAATTTTTTCATAACCTCAATTTTTCTCACAGATTCAGAATATGTAATAAAAAGAGTAGGTTTGATTTTGCCATGTTACGGGCTTTCTTCGTGCTGCCGTGCACGCTCTCTTAATGATTGGAATAAAATAAATGCTATTTAATTCATATACAAATTGAAATGATAAAAATGCTGATCGCATATTTCTGTCATAGGCTGAGATTTCAGACTAAGTTTTGCTCGTCAGCATACTGTTGACGAAATTTTTCAATTAAGTATATTTCGAGTAGTTATCAGGCTTCGTAAACGTCCTACTTTTCTATAAAACCGTCCTACTATGTTCTCATTTCTGAATTTTCTCCTACTTTTTTAATTTTCTGTGTTTTTAGTAAAATCACAGGCAAAAAGACATTTTTCTCCTACTGTTCACTAATGAACCTTTTTAGTTTTACGTTTAAAAACTGCACATGACTCAATGTTAGCTACTCCTGTCAAAACTTGATATAAATCCTTGTCTCCTAATCGTCTAAAAATCATGTATAAATCCACTTAGGGCACCTTGCACGAGCTTGTCTAACTTTGTTTTTAAAAAGATCTATTTTGAACGGTTAGGAGAAAAGAATTTTATATCAAATTTTGACATGAGTAGCTAGCATTGAGTCATGTGCAGTTTTTAAACGCAAAACTAAAACCGGTTCACAGAACAGGAGAAAAATGTCTTTTCCCATACATAATACACATTTTCCAGCCATTTTCACAAAATTAAATATTTTTTTTCTAATATGATCTGATAAAAAGAAAAAAGCATGCCACCAGACGTAAGTTTCAATGCTCTATTCAACCATATGGGAATTATTGCATTTGATTGACGGATAAAAACCGAGAAGAAAACCAGTAGGAGACGGGTCTCTAATACAGTGCTTATCGTACAGTGTGTGTAAAATCATAAAAAACATCGCACAGAGCTCGGCGACGTCCCATTTTGTAGAAAAATGTTTGCTCTACAAACATAATGACTGAAAAATAGTTTGTATGTCCAGATCTTTGAGATTTGTATCAAAATTTAGAAAAGTAAGAAAACGATGAAATCTACGCCTGTCTCCAATATTTGATTTCTAGTGTTTTAAAATGTTCTATTACATATAAATCGATACAGAATTGCCTGTTCTACAAAATGAAGTAAGATTTATTTGGAACCGCCATATGCATGGCTTATGTTTAAAAAGCATTGAGAAAAATACAAATTTATAAATATGGAATATGTTAGTTTTCTATTATTAGTCCTAGATAGTTAAATATTTCTGTGAAAATTCACATTTTTTCTTCAAATGAGACAAATAAGAATAAAATAAAATAAAATATTTCCCTGGACAGCATGGTCCGTGTTTGAAAGCTAAAAGCTACTTTACCTACTTTTTGATATAAATCCTACCATAAGAGACTTCAAAATCCTACTCCTACTTTTTGATTTTTGTTATTACAAAGCCTGAAAATATATAACATGCTTTTTCATCTATTACCGATACCAGAAGGATTGTCTGGCAATATGAAACCCTTTAGACGATCTGTTTACTGCGATAACGGGCTGTGGCATAGATTCTGCATCTTCTTGTGTAAGAATATGTGTACCAGCGGCTATTTGATCAACTGAAATCTTTTGATTGTACATTGCTCGAATTTCATCCGGCGTTAACCAACGGTTCCATATAGACAAATCGGCTATTTTCCCGCACCACGGATTATGATGTTCATCATTTTTAGAACCAATATGGATATACTGTAATGGTGTGTGCAATTTCTGTTCAGACCAGGTATAATTTGATGGAAGATCACGATGAATATCATCGGCATAGTCCACACTTGACATATCTTTTGCACCAGCCAACGTTCCATTGATCCATATTTGCTGTAAGTTTCGACTTACCAATGCTACAACATGATACCATTTATCTGACTCAACTGTTACATTTGAATCACAATCAAATTGACATTGACCAGACGAAACCATTGTTTGATTTTGGATAGTATTCTTGTCATCAAATCCTAAATGTATCCAACAATGACCGACGTCATGTTCCCATGAACCAACTGCTGTACGCCATCCATTTGCACCATCAGCAGCGAGAAACCAGATGGACACAGTATATAAATCAAGCTGATATTGTGATTTATTTGATACATCCACATCAATTGATTCGTCACCATTAAATACTGCACATTTGCCAAGAAAACAATCTTCAATTTTAGGCTCACCATACAGTTTATAATTATCTCCGATAACGCCTGATGAATCGTTAAAAGAATTGTTGAATTTCCACCATCCGATAAGATTTCCTGACACCTAAACACAATAGAGCGAAATAAAAACCTTTAAATGGATATCGTATAGTTTTTTCCGGGAAACATTATAGAGACAGCTCATATATTTCTTGCATTTCAAATTAAAAATATCCAAGTAAACCATTGGAAACAGCTTTACATGCATCATCTTCTCGTAAACAGAAATTTAAGAATAAATACAATTTTGAAGTCAAAATTTGACTTAAAAAAGTGACTCTACCACAAATTTTGAAGATTAAACTTCATTATTTTAATTTTAACCCAGTATCAGTGGAAAGAACATCAGAAACTGAGTATAGATGATGTGTTTTATGTCTGACAAATCCATATTATCGGTAGATTTTCAGAAAGATTTTTAAAAGCCTCTTCTATACTATATCGAAATGAGTGAAATACTGGCAAAAGAGATTAGAAAACAAGAGCTAGCTTTCAGAGAAATGAAGTTATATTTAGTATTCTGTCGTACAAGACTAAAGTGAATATGATTGAAAAAAAATAAAAAGAGAGGATAATACATTTTTCTAATTTTTTTTTTGCATGGAAGAATGTGTAAGTGAGAAAGAGAGAAAAAGACATTATTTTTATGATAGTAGAGAAAACAATACATTTTCTCTAAGACTGAGACAGGAATAAACGCCCTGCTACATTTTGTAATATTTCTCCAGCAATGAGAATGTCCATTCCACTCTCACTTCTACATAGAAAAAATTTTGAAAATGTATTATCCTCTCTCTTTATTCTTTTTAATCATACCGCTTTTAACCTCGCATCATGTCAAAGGTTTTGTCTTGAAAATTTTAATTTTAATTTTCGAAACGTCGACTTTTCTTAAAGAATTTTTCCAGTTCTAATTAAATGGTATGGATTTTTAACTGGTTACTGCTACTATTTTTAGTCATTTCTACAGATAGGCCAACGAACTCATTTGGGAAATCGAAATGTACACTTTAAAAATCAAGTGGGAATAATAAAACTTTTTTACATGTTCTCTGCATGTTACTTTTTCAAAAAATGTTAATTTCATAATCTAGATGCAAAGATATACAGAAAAATACCTCAAAAAACGTTTTGTCCAAAAGTCTGTATGAATCATATTTATGAACAGCATAAAAAAATACTCATAATCAAGTGTGTTTCAAGGAAAAACTAGATCAAGCATTCAAAATCTAGTCCATTTTCGTAACGACAGACGAAATGAGCTCTAATGTTGTAGAAAATATTGTTTATTCTAACGTTTGATTGAAGTGTCGATGTGGTTTCGTTTTTCAAAAGTTAGCAGATAGATGGCACGTTTGAAAAACGAAACCACATCGACACTTCAATCAAACGTTAGAATAAACAATATTTTCTACAACGTTAGAGCTCATTTCGTCTGTCGTTACGAAAATGGACTTTTATTTTCACTTGATATGTCCTGAAGAGAAAACTTTAACTGTCACCATTCGTTTTCACTTACATCATTAGGCGCAGCATTTACATCTTGAATCTGGTTTGGAGCATTATTATTTATAGCGATTTTGTCTAGTCGACTTAAAATCATGTCTAATTTCTTATCGATTGAAGATAATGTCACAGAATCTACGATTGGACTTGGATCCTTTAGATCGAGGTTAAAATTCATCATTATAAACTCTGTTCTAAATAAAAGAAACTGACCATGCAAAGTCTTTTTGAACTGAAACTGTTCTGACTCAAAAGGTTTGATTCTTTTTAGTTAATTTATATTCTTCCCATTTTCCTCTTTATAAACACCAAGCTGAGTTATGCTATTCAGTGATCTAGTCACAGTCCAATGATCATCCTTCTGAAGCATTTTGGTTGCTAACTTGCAATAAGGAAGAAGAAGATGTAAGAATACCCCACCTTGCGGCTACCAGTGTAGGGTGCTGTCTAATGGCAGTTTCAATAGTCCGATATTTTCCTTTTAGTTGGCAAGCTTCTGAAATGGTCACCCACCTTGTTACTAGTCATTAACCACAGCTCTGGACAGAAGGCTAGCCAGACGCAGAGTTCTTTCGCCCAATTACTTGGGCTTCCCATACACACTTCACTAACTACGTACAAGCTTTCCAGAAAGCTACAAGGACCAGCCGAAGAAGCTGTACTGTACGTCACAACGTAGTGAGCATGCTGTAAGACGGGTTATCCGAGGCACTAAGACATAAGTAACTTGCCCAAGATTATTACATGACTTTGCTGGCGCCGGGGTTCGAACACAGTACCTTTGAAGTACCTGACAAGCAACATAACCATCAAGCCATGCCTGGAGTAAGATTCATGCAGTCATCTCATGTTTGTGCCCTCAAAAAGCCGACAGTCTTAGCAGTCTTCCATTGATGAGATTAGTTATCCACTCGAAATCTATAATGAAGAAATTTCTTTCTAACCTATTTTCTCCGTGGCGAAAATTATTTTGGTCGCTTTGAGCGGCATTTACTCTTACTCATTAGCAGTTTTGCGGCTCGATCTAACCTGTATCGTTCCAGGATACTATAAGGATATGTTTCGTCTACGTATTTTTAGTGTTAAAGAGATAAAAGCAGAACTAATCAGCTCACCTATTGAATAAAATATAGAAAAGACACCAGTTTAATGATAAATAGTATGTTCTCTGTTTTAAGAGTGCAAAGTATACAAATATATTAACCATGCATCTGTGACCATAAGTACATGTTGGTATTATCTATAATTTAGTCAAGCGTGACAGAATTTTGTTTAATTACTATGTTTACAGTTATTTAAGTAAACGTCACGGTAAAGATGTGAATCATTTTTACAAGAAAGCAAACCTTTAGTTTAAAAAGTGATACATAATGTATGTAACCGGAGCTTATAAATAAGACTGCAAATGCTAGACTATTAGTAGCCCTGATCCGGATGTTCAGTGTCAAATGTTCTCTTTTCTTCACAAGACATGTTATCGAAACTAATGTCGCAGATGACTTTTAGACGGCCAGTTAATTTCTCTCAACTTTGAACTCAATTATCTTGTGAACAAAGCATTTGATACTTGGACTCAATAATTTTGAGTCCTTTACTATTTTGTAGTTTCCTATCCCGTACTAACTCTACTCTTTCTCTATCTCCTTTCGTTTTTCTTTTTAAAAAACGAACGTTATTTACTTTGTTATTATTTCCATTAAAAGCTGAAGACTAAAACACGAAAACCAAAACCCTCATTCAAAAAATATGAAGACCGCCATCTATTTTGAAACATTCGTCATAAAGATATTGGAGCGTTATGCGAATAGAGTATGGTGATTCTGAAAACGATAACCGAAGTTGGCTTCAAGTTTGGAAAATCGATATCGCTGGGCAAACGTTTTCTCTTCAGTTTGATACGAGGTTTTTATTGTGCTAGTTTTAATCATGGAGAAAAACTACAATCAAACCTGTGAATATGAGACTGATCTCTGAGAAACCCGATTTTGGCTGTTCGAAATCTAAATTAAGTTTAATTACTATTTATTGAATTATCTCTAAACTGTGTGTTTCAGACATGATAACGGAGGTCAGTTAAACACTTCAGATCATAGCCCACACTATCCCAAAATGTAGAAGGAGCCGCTGATTCCCTTTAAATATTTTTCCCACCTTGTTTCAATATTAGTCCGTTCAATATTTTTCCATTATTTTAAAAAAAAATAAATATTTTTTTATCTGACCAAAAACTGCTTTAATATGAACATAATCGCCAGCTTTAATGTTTTTTTCTACAAAATAATTGAATATTTTTCTACCTTATAGCAAGAAAAATATTTATTAGTTCAGATAGAAAAATATTTAATTGATTTTTAATGTTAGTTGTTTAATACTTTTTAATATTTTTGGTATTTCTCAGCATGGTTAGATCCCATAGAAAGCAGAAACGTTATGCGAGACACACTCTATCTAAAAACGCAAAATCATCGCTGAGTAACGTTTGAACGAGGATAGCCGAGGCATTGTGATTTTACCCATTTAACATCGTCTTTCATTAAAAGGAAGAATTTTAAAAATCTTTCTCAAAAGTAAGATTTTCTGGAGTTCTACAGAAATTTACATCTCCAGATAGTCTAGTAAAAACATATTCATCTTTCCTCCTAGGTAGATAGTCTTAAGTGCCCTCTTTCAGATTAAGAACCCTCCTACCACTTCGTTTTAAAAGATAAAATAAATAACTTCATAATATAAATACTAAAGTAATATATATATAAATTAAAAGGTAAAATGGATAAGTTTATCCGTCCTAAAGTAAGACAACATAATATATTCACAAGCGCTATTTTTGCATCTTTTCTTTTCATTATTAGCACGTAAACCAAAAGAGATGAATAACTTATTCGTCAATTATGAAACAAGTCGAAGAACGGCTTGCATGAAGAAGCGTGTTAAAATAAGAGGAATGAAAAGAAATAAGACGGATAGCATATGCTGGATTAGAATGTGATTTTCAATTTTTCCGATTACATAATTGCATGTATAGGAGAAAAAAATAACAATATTATCAAGTCTTCATCTCATTTTGAAATTTTCGACTGAGTTATAAATTTTATAATCTAATAGTCGGTAGCTAAACAATGATAACCTATGTGGTTAAAATCGCTCCATTCAGGACGATCACTTGCGATTAGCAATAAAATCGCCAATTAGATAATCGCGATTTTGACTATAATCGCTCATAAATTGCGATATATCGGCGATTTTTAACAACTGGCGATTAATCTGCTTGCGTGAAAAATTGCCAGTTGTTAAAAATCAGCGATATATTGCGATTCTTATTAACATCGCAAATTAATTAAGACTAATCAGTGATCCTGCTGATTTTTCTTTTCTTTTAAAAATCGTCGATTAACTGTTGATTTTAAGCGACTAAATGTGTTTTTTGTTATTCACCGTTTTATTCTGTAATAGCGTAAGTATATAAGAAACACGATTTCAAAGAGAAATGTTCTTCTTTTCAGATTATCTTTTTAGTTCAAAGTTTTAGTTGCCAAGGATGTTCTATGTAGTCTCCGCAGAGCTGACTCAGTGTTTCGATTTGAGGCAGCTTTGAGGTGTCCAGTTAACTGCTAAACTAAAAATTCACCAGTTAATTGCTAATAATCTGTAAAATCACTAAAAAATCGTGAGTCAAAGACAGTTTTTTCTTTTTGCTTAAAAATGTCCGTCACCCTACAGAACAAATGTTCAAGAATGAGAATTCTCATTTCTATTTGTCCCATTGTCCCTGAACTAAACTGAAATTTATTTCATCAAACACATGAAATCTACAACAAAAGAAAAAGAAAAATAACACATGGCTGACAGGAAAGTAGGAAAAGTCAAGCAATTATAATTACAAGTCTATCACCATTGAATAAATAGAAAAAAAAAATAGAATTGAAACAAAAAAACAAATAGATCATTACGTATTGAGCCTGACAAAGAATACAGTTTTACGCCTATGACAAGAAAATAAACAAACAACTATAATATTTTTATATATTCAAACGGCGAAAAACACAGTTTTTTGGGCACTTCGATCTAATATTATGGGAAAACAAAGTTTTCATCCCATGAGTGAAATACGCGACTGGGCTCAGTCTTTTACGCTCTTTCCAGATATGACTTCAAAATCGGAAGAAAAGTTGTCGAACATGGTTAAAAGCTGAAAATCCGTATAATGGAAACCATCAATACGTCGACTTTGGGCGCCAGTAATGAGATTCGTAATCAGCGCGAAATTGTAGAGCATACATTAATTTAAAAAGTCTCCATAAGGTTATAATGGTACATATGCGCTTAATAATAATAATAATAAAAAAACCATGTTTATGATCTTAGCAGAAGAATACCGCAGGAATATGTTTTCAACACTTCTTTCAACACAACTCTCGAGGAATATTTACAAAACATCATTTTGTCAACCGTCGACTTATAGAATAGCTTAGCAAAACAGAATATACACCGTGAATATATATGTTGGAGTCCAGATTAGGCTTCAGACCAGATCTGAATTTTATCGAAGTTATTGTCAGTAAAGGACAAGTGGCAGTAAACGGCTTGTCCAGATAACGGCCTTCATTTTTTGAACTAGATAATTAAGTAGATCAAACATTTCTGTACAAAATGAAAGGTGTCTTGGCTCTGAACGTTCATTCGTTATGAAAATACAACTGTTGTACAAACAGCCCCAAAAGGCGATTTTTGGGCTATCTAAAAGGCGTGTCTAAAAGAGTGAAATCGAGCT